>JAWDGP010006574.1:940000-1083184 GCA_033675545.1 Elysia crispata
ATGTTAATTTTTTTTTCTTTATTGGATGCTTGTTAAAAGTGACAAAAATCAATTATAATAATTAATATTAAATCTGTTAATGACCTTAATTGCATAGTGAGTCATTATTTGAATTTTGTCAAAAATTTTACACAGCCATGTCATAATAATCTCCTGTTTTTGGTTTTATTTTTAACAGTATTTATCATTTTTTTAAACTTAACTAACCTAATGATAACAGATGACAAGGTGTGACTTTGCATTAAGCAACATTTAAGATCTTTAAAAAAAATCTGGATTAAAAAAGAAAAAAAAAAGAGAAAAATCAAAAAGCTGCTTCAAATTGCATATTGCAGCCGAGGTCAAGCAGTGCCAGGGCGCCAAATTATATTCACCATCAAAATTCATTTCTATTTAAATCTTAGTATTGACAATCCATCTTTATCCAACCAAGAAAGTCGATATAAACATGGCACGGTTATTAGTAGCTGGCATATGTGGTAAATATGTACATGTAAGTAAATATAAATACACGTTCACATGTTTAATCTTGATTTTTTTTATATATATATATATTCACCTTTCTCACAAGTCAGAAGTGAGAGTTCTGGATTTGAAAAAGAAATTTTTTTCCATCTTTTTCTTAACATCATATCTAATATCTCCTTAGAGAATTATAATGCTAGGCTATTTTTAACATTAGGAGTCAAAAACTAAAATGTTTTATATTCAAAACAAGTCATTTTGATTGAATGTCAGACAATAACAGTGCAGAAAAAAAAAAAGATGAATACAAACTTGAGATTTTTATTAGAGATTCTCTTGTTGAAATGTACAGGATTAGAAAATTTGCTGTCCTTAATTTATAAGAATGACAGATAATTGTAACAATATGTGACGTTTGGATTCAGAATACATAATTACATTTGTTGAAACAGCCACTTGACAAAGAACAAGAATACTTGCACTTAGTGAGTAAAAACTAAAATGAAAAAGGAACACAAAAGAAAAAGCCAGGATAGGCATGTAGAATGTACAGAGTTCAAAAGATGAAAATAAAAAAAATTCAGTAATTAAACAAAAAAAGTTAAGTCTAGAACAGGCATAGCTATTTATTTATATATACAAGTATATATATAAATGTATGAAGAATCTCGAAAAAAATCTCAGCATAATAAACATGTATGCTTCGACTTAATAAATTCCTTAAAGGGTGAGCAAAAAGGGAGGGGACTCAATTGACAAATCACAAGTTCTTTCCATGACCCTAGGTCTGATCTGTATGAGACACTAAGCCATTTATTAATGATTTAAAAACCAACAAAAAACGCATTAGCTGCTGAGAATTCACCAATATCAACATAATGCGCAAATTAACATGGTTTCAGAGTCATAAGGGCTCCTTTTTTTTACTTCTATGCAATCAAAATACTTAGTTCGAGATTAAATGCAACGGTTTAAAAAATCTGATACATGAATTCAAAATTTAGGCCCTTATATTATTTCATTTTACAAAATTTGATAAAAATTTAACTTAACGCATAAAATCAGCCTTAGTGGTTTTTATTTTTTTCAATGCCCACATTTAATTTTACAATAGTCATTGTAAAGATCATAGTGAGCCTATTCATTTCAACTTGACAATTACATGAACACCATTCTTTCACATTGCAAAAGGTTGAGCTTTATACCAGATGTCATCTGTTAAATAAATAAAACACCTATAAAGGATAAAACCTTTATTCTTTTGGGGCACAAATGTACTGAAATTATAAATTCAATCTATTTATATTCACAATAATGGGTCAAGTTTAAAAAAGCTCCTTTAACATAGGGCATTTACAAATATAGGCCCAGAACAAGTCAATGGTTATTGAACATTTACATGCATTTTGTATAGAGCAAAAGTATTCTTATTCAATTTCTGATTCTATCATCTCTGCAAGGACGGCAGCTCTCTGACAATCAAATTTATCATTCAAGAATGTTCCAAAACAGTTCATGTCTGAAAGTTCTAAATTTCCAAGGCTATTCTCATATACTGAAACAAATTTTATACCATTCTTTTCCAGATTTATTATTTAAGGCCCATAAGAAACAAATGAAAATGAAATTAGAAATTACATATTTCTTACCTCAATTTTCATACCTGTGGTCAAGATGTCATGTATAGCTAAAAAAAAAAAGCATGTTGCGTGACTTGCATACAGATAAAACATGATCTCTACAGCCCATATGTATTTAGTTCCTAGATCTTTATATTTGACATTGAAAGGGGAATAATGCTGGTCAAATATAAAACCAAACAGTTCACATAAATACAGAGACTGATTGAATAATCGTGCAAACCAAAACCCTTAAATAACCTGTACACATATGTATGTAAAAGTTTGCATCCTGGGAGGGAAAAAAATTTCATCAATAGAGATAAATTTATAAAAATTGAATTCCCTTACATAATATTGACCACTGAAGTTTTACAGGAAACAAGCAAACAAAGTGGATATTTCCTTTATTTGAATTTCATTTCAAATGAAGACTAATTATATTTAAAAGTCATATTGCAACATTACAAAAGCTTTCTAAAGGATGATGACTTTTTCTTCCATGGCAATTTAAAAGTCAAAGTGCAACATTACAAAAATTTTCTAAAGGATGGTGGTTAATTTCTTCTATGACCATTTAAAAGTCATGATACTGCAACATTACAAAAACTTTCTAAAGGATAGTGTTTCATTTCTTCCATGGTTATTTAAAAGTTATACTGTAACATAAAAAAAAATTCTAAAGGATGATAGCAAATTTTTTCCATGGCCATTTAAATGAAACTGCAACATTAAAAAAAAACTTTCTAAAAAGATGGTATAATTATTTGGAGATGGTGTATAAAATTTAGCATGACAAAAATACTACATGTATAATGCTTGAAACATCACCTCTAAATGATCTTGTTAAGACCAAGCAAAAACCAACGCACTGTCTTCCCAACATTTTTTGTTTGTTGTTCACTTCCTGGTCTCAGCAAATGGGCATGCAAAATTAAATTTGTGAATGAGTGAGGTAGCCTTTGAACATGATGGCATAAAAAAATGATAATAAAACAGAAATCTTATTGAAACTATTTGGGAATGCATCAAAACTTCAAATTTAGATAACCTAGCACATTACAGTATGTTGATCTTTATGGTGGCTCCACACCTGAACAATATTCGGCGAACACAACGTGCAGAATGATCAGGTGTGGACGCGATTTATCAGATGTTTGCCTTGTTCGCCGAACACAGCAAACCGTCCAAACGTGTCCCACTTGGGGTGGAACTTTTGACACGCTGAACGAACATTCGTTGCATTCGTGCGCAAGTGTGTACCTGTGTTCGTCATTGTTCGCACTGTAGGGTAATATGTTGAGAGGTCAATGAAAAATGGAGTGGGTTAAAGAAAAATGCCTACAACTCATTGATGAATATGAGCAAAACGAGCTACTCTGGAACACAAGACATGGTTCTTATTACAACAAACTCAAAAAAACATGAGTCTTGAACTCATTTCAAGGAGTCTTGGATGTTCCATTGAACAGACGAAAAAGAAAATGGATAGTCTTCACAAAGGAACACAAAATGAAAAAGGCACCCGAGGCTGTTATCAAATCTATGATAATGTACTGACAAGGATGCAGTACACATTGAAAGCACAATCATGTTCGGCAAAAAGCAAAAAGTATCGAGCACAGCAAACACAACGTTCAGGTCTGGACAAAATGGCAAATATTTGCTCGTAACGTTCGCCAAACAATGTTTGGCGCGTTCATCGAACAATGTTCAGGTGTGGACCCACCATTACACTCGGTATAATTAAAACTAGGTTAAATACACATGTCAGTAATCAAAATAACAGCATTGCCAGCCTCTACTTTTATTTTTCAATTTGTCTTAGTTCAAGCAGGATATCTTTGGCAGCAATCATTTCATCCAGTACCCCCTCAAAAGATTTTCTGAAAAAAAAAAATTTCTGAAAAATGGATTAAATCTTCCAATTAAGAGTATTCGAATTACAAAAATGGGTTCATTGAGGGTCATCGATATATAAGAGAAATTTTTACTTCAAGAACTATGCCTTAACTCATGTTTATGTTATCTTGCAATTCCCTGGTTTTCAGAAAAATAAGCATAGATTTAATAATAATTTCGTGCTTGTACATATAAGGTTGTTACACTTTTGAACAGGGAAGCACGCCCAATGCTAAAAGATGAAAATCCAAGTAAAATCAGAGTTGTAAGTCACAGTGCCATCGGGAGTTATCAAAATCAGTATTGCAATACGCAAATTTTTTTTAGATATGATTTTAATTTTAAGAATGCTGTGGGCCCCATTGAAATACATGTATATATTTACTTTTTTGATTCAGCATGTGAACGTTCCTAATTAAAAAGCTTGAGCTTCATTTTCAATTTCTTGTATTATTCTAGTTACAAATCCAATATCGTCTAACACCTTTTCTT
The DNA here is from genome assembly GCA_033675545.1 of Elysia crispata. NCBI lineage: Eukaryota > Metazoa > Mollusca > Gastropoda > Plakobranchidae > Elysia > Elysia crispata. Next base: position 944,479 of record JAWDGP010006574.1, read on the forward strand.
AATCTTAGCTACATATTTGAAATCAGCAGTAAGGCTTACCAAGCTGTACTTGTAATATATTGCATAAGGAATCCAAGAAAAAGAGTTGAATAAATATAATTATTGATAGTTGATTATGTACTGAAATTCCTTTACTTAAGTTCATTAGGTCTATTCCTTGCTCAAAATCATTTTACACAAATTTGTACATTTAGCTTATGTCAATGTAGAAAAGGGACAGAAGGGTTACATTTACAAAGAAAAAGCGTATACATGAGAGATAGTGCACAAGTACATTGGAAATCTCATAATTCGAATTGCATGGGAATGGATTAAATCTTCCAATTAAGAGTTTTCGAATTACAAAAATGGGTATAACAGAGTCTAAGACTCATTGAGTGAGTGTGTACTGAGCCTGCAACGAGCAACCCTCCCCTTCCCCTGTCCCACGTTGCTATCAGTATCAGTACAGAGTTGCTACTGGCACTTAATTGTAAATGCATATGCTCCCTTCTTGATTTGTTAGTGCACTGATCAGCCTTTCTTGGGCAGTGATTGGCATTGCTTGCTGCTTGAAAGATGCATGTAGCACTTTTGTGATGCCTTATGAGCTGGTATCGACTTCGAATTAAGAGAATCAAATAATAAATACTTCCAAATACGAGTCCGATTCTAACAAAGCCAAAGAGAGAAAAAAATGCTATCATCTTGCAAAATTCGAATAATCAGACTTCGGTTTTTTGAGGTTTCCACTGTAATAAGGAAGAAAAACATTTTTTTTAAAAAGGGCTGTGTGTGTGTGTGTGTGTGTGTGTGTGTGAGAGAGAGAGAGAGAGAGAGAGAGAGAGAGAGAGAGAGAGAGAGAGAGAGAGAGAAGTTGGGGCCGGGTGAGGAGGAAATATTAAAAGATAGAAAATTTTTTAGTTGTATTATGACCAGATTATTAGGATAAATTGCTAAAAGTATTTTTTTTTTTTTGTTTTTTAAATTCAAAGTGTATGATCATATAAATCACAACAAAATGTGAATACATAAATCGTATGAATGTGAAATTTGATTATAAATCATTTTATGGCATTCACCTTGGATAAATAATATACATCAAGTGTGAACATCAACAATTTATTGGGGGGGGGGGAACACTGAAATGTTGATAAGGCTAGATTAGTACTCAGTGATGACAATCTTTCAAAAGAATGTCTTGTAACCCATCCTTAGGGCAGCAGAATATCAGGGTCCACATATAACGGCCAGTCATCAAGTGTTAGAAGTCTATTTCTGTTTGCAATAGAAGACATGGACTGGTCCCACAAGCCAGCTCAATCCATGTCATATGTGATGGCACGCAGCAGCAAGTGTATGACAGACCTGCCACAGAACACAGGGCTGTGTTAGCATCTTCATGATCTTGTGGCAATCTTCAATTCAGAAGTTCAAACACAAATTTCTAAAAAAAAAAAAAGCTATGCCAGACATTTAAAAAATCATTATATTTTGCCTATTACTAAGACTTGTTTTAAATCAGAAATAATTTTGAATCTAAGCTTAGTTATTGAGAAATTAATGAAATAGGTCAAGTGTGTAACTTGCAGTACTCGTTTATGTTGGCTGCAGATCTACATAAACTGTCGGTCAGGAGCTAGAGTATAGCGACTGTGACCTTTGATCACAACATCATAGGTGTCGGCTGATGATGTAGGTTGGGTGTATATACCAGAATACATGTGATAACTGTCATTGCCAGACTAAAGGCTGTGAGCTTTGATATGTTTTGTTTTTATATGTTGAAATTTAAAATTTGAAAAGTTGTGAAATTTGATAGTTGATAAATTGTTTTTTGGTTTGTTTTAAACAAAATTATGTTGAAAGAAATTCTTTAAAATATTTATAATTTCAAGCAGTTTTTTTTTCAAGAAAATTTTCAAAATTGCATTGCTTGAAGCATCTACTGCGCGCAAAGGTTCTCGCAGTTACAAAATTCTCAAGACTTATGATTACCATTAATATTTAAAGGACTTAAATGAAAAAGAGGGGCAGCAGCATAGTTTTTAAAGTTTTTTGCACAAGGGGCCGACATATTACACGGAATACCTACCAAAATATAAAATTAAACCTGAATCTTAAATATGAACAGGGTTTGAATAAATTTACAGAGAGGGTTTGAAGCAGAGAGATATTAAAACATAATTATTTCCACCTGTATATAACCTAAAATGTTTCAGGGAAATCATTGCAAAACTATTTCCTATCAATATACTATAACTAGAACTGAAGATTGGTAATCTGCTGATACATTTTATATGGGAAAGAGGAAAAAAAATCACAGAGATGAAGTTTCAGAAGATCTTTCTAGGTATTCAAGAGAAAACGTCCAGACAAATTATCTAAACTCATAGCAAAGCTCTCCACATTATATTTAGATAGTTGAAATTACTATAAATAGGATGTAGTTGGAAAAAAAATGTAAAAATTTCAAAAATAAGTGCAGTGATGACTTTTATGAATTTATTAAAAGATTATCTGGATATCTCAGTTCCTGTGTTATTTGAGGAAGTCAATTCTAAAACAAATTAAAAAGGAAAAGAAAAAAAAATTGAACATAATTGAGGTATGATGTGAAAATTAGCCGATATTCTTATGAAATCAGTGGTCACAGGTAGTAACAAAAACAGTCAAGCTAAATAAGAGACTCAATATTTGCTAAACATAACAAATTTCCTAAGCTGACAAAAATAAATGTTTACAACTCACAATAAAATCAATTTCTGACTACTTTTACTGAGTTAAAAAAACAAAAACTTCCTGCAATTTTTTGCACCACATAGACATGCCATAGTAAAAATGCTTGTTTTTTCGTTCTCAGCAGCTGATGACTCAATGTCTGAAGCCGGTGGGGTAGGCACTTTGGACAAACTTATTAAGTCTTCAAATGTGTTTTTGGTGCCAGCAGTCCACTTTGGAGTTGCAAAAACATCATTTTTGGGAATTGCTTCAGCATATGAACTGCAATCTCGAACTAATTGTGTGTCTCTATTTTCCTCGCCAAGAACTTCATTGCTTTGGCTGCTACTGTTGTGGTCTTCACCTGTGTTTTTCCCTATAAAAGCAAACGAGAATGTGCATCTATGATATGCCTAAGAATAACTATCCAAATCATAAAATCTAGAGATAATATGATAAAAGAAAAACAGTTAATTTATGAAATACTACTTCCTAATGATGATTCTTCAGAAAAATGTAAAAACCATTGTAGACTCCTAATTACAGTTGTCCTTGATCAGACCTGTCCACTTGACAGGATCATTTACTCACAGTTACCTTTTTTTTTGTCTTTTGGGGATTTATTTTTAAGGTATTTATAGGTCATTTCAATATACTTTGGAAGAAAATTAAAGTACATGTTATCTGTAAAATGACATTTGAAACAAAAGCCAAGACTTTTGTGACAGTTCATTGCTATGAAAGAAAAAAGTAAGAAATAAAAGCAAGTTTTTTTTTATGAATTACTAACTTAAAATGAAGCTTTAGGGAAATGTCCTTTGATAAGTAAGATCCCTAAAGTTTCCTGGAAATGTTTCACAGGATTTAGAGAAATGTCTTGTAACCAGTCAAATACTAGTATACATGTAGGAGATTTACCTAAGAGAATTTGGTTTAAAACAAAAAAAAAAAAAGTTGTGAAGTTGTGAATCCCTCTTTGTCTCAATGTTTCAAAAACAAGCACTGGGATCGACCTTGAAAATAGAACGAAAAAGGCAGCTGCAGCATTGAGGGTGAGTGCTCTTTCTAAGGAATTCTGAGACATGCTCCCCATGCTTTTTTAATAAGCCTTTACATACTGTTTGGAGCCCAACATTTCAGGTTGGGAATTGCTTTCCATATTAAGGCTTTTAAAAAAGATTGAAAAGGGGGGAATTTGGTCCCAGGGAGGATTTCAGCCTAAAGAAGAATTTGGGCCCTGAAAAGGGAAAAAATTTAAAGCTTTAAGAAAATCTTGAAAACTTATTGCCATTCTATTCTTTTAGAAGCTTAAAACAATACCGCTGAATGTGAGTTGAGCCCCATGCAATTATTTTGTGATTTAGAATGGGTCTAGACAATGTAATAAAAATCAGGGCTCACTTAGATATAAAATGCACAGTCTTTATAAATGAATCTGGATAATGTTCTCAATTAACTTATCTTATGAGAAGAGAACTTTTGATCTAGCTAAGGCTGTGTGATTTTTGCTGGTTTTTGGCTAACTAGGCTCTGGGCCTGGCACAGTAGAACTAGTGTTTTTGCCTTTAACCCTTTGACTGCTACATGTTTTTTCCCACTGGGTGATAAGATTAAGAATTTTTCTAACAGGTTACAGCTATCGCTACAAAGCTGGTCCTAAACAAATAAGAATGATACTAAGTGACCTTACCCAGACACTAAAATTGTTATCATATTGCGGCACCAAAGAAATATAAAGGATTATGATATGGACATATCTACTAGATCTACAGCGCACAGGGGTCTTTCTCTCTCTCTCTCTCTCACTATATATATCTAAAAATAATATATCCATAGAAACTTATAAGAGTTAGATCTAAATCAGCACACTTGACTGATCTACACTAACCAAATTAACATCTAGACCTAAAAAAAATAATTAAAAACTAATGTGCTTTTGTAAACTTTATAAAAAAAAAACTCCTTTTGGCATTGAAAGTTATATATTTTTTTAAATTCAAACCACAGCACAACAAACAAAAAGACAGCAGTTTGTAAGATATCCTAAAAATTAAAAAAAAAACAAAAAATAAATAAAATTCAGCACAAAGTAACAGATCATATTGTCAAGGCCTGATAAACAAGAGTCAGATAAAATCAAACAGAATGTATCTTTATTCATTTGCTCTTAAATTCCAGTATTAGTTTAGTCTCCCATTTCTTTCGAACATGGATTTTTCAAATCAACATTTTTTTTCCCCTTAAATTATTTACGAGCCTGAATTCTAAAGTTTAAAAACATATTCACACCTATGTAATGTTTTCAATTTTGATGATTATTATCGAATTTTCATCGAACACAATTTAGGAATGATTCACCCATGAGGCAATTATCAGAAGCACAAGCACTTTTTTCCAGCATAAAACTCAAATCCAGGCGTTTCCCGTGCAGCTGGAACTCCTTGTCCAAGCATAAAGTATTCAGATCATAGATGGCTTCAATAAGTCTTCCACCCTGTCATAAAAATTGGCCCCAATCAAAAAAAAACCAAACTATTCAATTATGCTTACGGTTTAAAAAAATAGGGTGCTTTAAGCTGACCAAGAGCAAATGACAGGCATCAATAATTTTTTTGCTGTCTTACAGAAAGTATAGAGCTTACCACAGTTGTAGTCAAATGTAAGTTCTTCATTCTTTGCAATGTCTCTTCTGGCAAACAAGCAAATATGAGGCAGCAGCGGATCAAGAGTATTTATCCAGACAACATGAACATCCAAGTTTGGATCACACTTTGAAGACCAGGAAGAATAACAAGAAAAAAAATTAGGTGAGCAGGAATACATGTAGCAGGGATCCAGCAATTACAAATCTCAGTATGCCAACCACATCTCATAGTAATTGGACTGTGAAATCAGTGCTTCTCTTCACTTCAAACTTTCTAAAAAGCAGGACTGTTACTAATCCTAAAGCTTATGGAGTAGTTTAAAGTCTCTTTTCTCTCTAAAAAATCATTCATGAGTGAAAGTGATTTGATTGGTTTGAGTACATAAGCTTGAGAGGAAATTGTACTGTTTTGATCATGGTTTGGTTGTTGTTTTTTTGAGAGCTACTTTAAAATTATGTTATATGGTATTACTATGTGGTTATATTGTAAAAACCACATCCCCATGCTTGATTCTCCTAAGAAGGAACAATAAAGATTTATAATTCTTATCCTTGTAATCAGCATCTGATTTTGATGTTGGGTGCTGGTGTGATTCGTTTCCAAAATATCTCACAAAAGGATGAGTTTAAATTTCACATCAAACGGATGAATTATTGCTTTTATAGACCAGAGATCAGCAATACATATTCTAGCTCAGAACTAAGAAAGACTACAGTGATGTAATGCATCGACTCATTAGAATTCCAAAAATAATGCTGAAAACTTCATCCCACATACCGAATGGTTGATAAAATGAGAAGCATTTCCATAAGTGCCAGCATCAACAGAAAATGGTCCATCGGAATCATGGAAGTCCAGATCAAATAAATAGGTCATGCCACTTGCATCATAGGTTTTCCCTCTTTTTTCAGCTTCTTCATTTGTTATTACCTGTGAGAAAAATAAATGAGAAAACACTTAAGTTCACTTTGCTTGCATGAATGAGTTGATATAAGGTAATCTATATCAGGCATCCGGCAGTTTGTTAACTGCTTTCACAATGGAAAAATGAGAATATCTTAATGCTCATCCCTTGATAACTTGGGATTTAAACAAGAGGAAAAAAGATTGCACAATTCAAAGCTGGTAGTGGTAAATACCATTTAGAGCGAAAAAAAAAGCAATGGAATAGAATGGTTAGGGATCTGCATAAGTGAACATAATTAAAAAAGGGGTTTATTTAAAGAAATATTGAAAACTATTCAATATCAAAATATTAAAATGATGAAAAAAAAAGTTAATGGATAGTTCAGAGCCTTTTTCAAGTACCATGGCGCAAGCCCAGTACTATTTTTTTGTAGGTTCATTTCGCCATTCTGGGTAAAAGCAGTTTGAACGTTTGCAGGCTCACTGTCACTAATATAAACCCGCAAATCCTTTATCTGTTTACCTGACAATCATGGGCATTAATTGTGATAATTTTCAAGGCAAACCACAATATTTTTATGCCCTTTTAAAACTGAGATAAAATCTTGAGTTGGCCTGAAATAGACATACGATAAAATAGAAGAGCTCATGATGGAGTAGGAAGAATTATAAAGAGCTCGAGTTTTCATGTAGTGTTAAGCAGTGGTTAAGAATAAAGTTTAAGTGAAAATCAACGAAAAATGCTTGCCCCTGGGATTCAAACCATTGATCGAGGGTTGTTTTGGCACCTTTCACTACACAAATTGTGCATAGTTTATACTAATACGCCACTACACTCCTTAAAAATAGAGGTTCGTGGCAAAAAAATTTACTAAGCATTCCTGAGTGACTTACAATCTTATTTGTAATTGGGAAGATTAGAATAGCACCAAAGACAATCAATGAATCTAGACACAAACCCTTCACATTAGACAAACATCTTGGATCAATGATAACAATATACATGCCTCAAATTCAATGTAATTTCAAAATTATTTTTAGAGCAGGCAACCCCTTTGAATAATTTTAAAGAAAAATTATGAAGAGCTAGAGTTTTATGTTGTGCTCAGCACAAAGTAGACAGTTTTTAAGTCTTTCAGTCTCATCTTTCTGATACTCAAACTTTTTGGATGCAAGTCTTAACTTCAGCCTTGCACTTTTAACTTATTGGATCAATCATGAATCAGTTAATGATCCATCATTTTTCAGAAACTGATGAATTGGCCTAAAGAAGTAAAAAATGTCTTCCAAATCATATCCTTGATTTGGTGAAGCATTCTGTAGAAGTCGAAAGAGATTGAAGTAGAGTAAATAACAGAGAAATGATATTGCTCCTAAAAGTAAAAGACAATCCTCTTAATATGAGTTCACTCACCTCACCTACGTACTCAATGACAAAGGTACCTTTCTTGATTGGCTGCAAGGTTTTCACACCCCAGCCTTTTGTTGCTGTCCTGAATATACAAATCTTCACCTTCCTCCCATTCTGAACCACACGATTCAGGCAGTCAGGTCCACATTTGCATCGTGAGTTACACTCATAAATGGGAATGCCTCTGTCTAAACGCAGTCTTTTATTAGTTTTGTAATAGGGTGGTTCACATCCACTCGTCACCGCACAGCACGATTTTCGCTCGGCATGGCAATCGAGACAGTCACACCCAATCAAAGGATCATTATCAATTGTAACACCAGCCCCTGCTTGCCTTTCATTGATGAAAATGAAATTCTCCGGCGGTCCTTCTAGATCCACCTTATTTTCAACAAATATTGGTGCTGGGTCGTGGCTTATGCTCAACTTATTCAGTTTAAGCTCCCAGGCTTTTAGAGCTTTTTGAATTTCGGTTTTTGTTTGCCTCTTGGAAATTTTTTTCACCCTCAAAGGCTGCAGTTGCGTGGAACGGCTTGACTTGAAGGTTTTCTTTTGTGGATCAGAACACATAACCAAATCTTTCAAAGATATTTTATCAAGTATATTTGACTGTAGAAGCTTTTGGTACAATTCCTCCATTACGTGCTGCTTCATGTCTAGAGAAGGGGTCTCTAAGCTTGGACAATCTCTTTTCCTGTTGCGTCCTTTTACAGTGAGAATCTGGTACTCTTTAAGGAGATCACAGCAATTGAGGTTTTCTTCAGGTTCCCATGTGTTATACCATGAACTCCATCCAAACCACTTAATTAGGTAGTAGATTTTATCCTGAAATTTTCCAAATTCTGAATTAGAAACAATACAGAATGTGTTACAAATAAAAGTGAAAACCTGATAAAACAGGGATTGCAGTACAAGAAAATTCATCTTATAAATCTCAATTGTATATGAAATCCCTGTTAAAGCAGATTTATTCTTATTTCAGAAGTGATAAAGTCAGAAGAAAGACTTTTTATTTATTTATTTCATCTACCAGTGGCACCATTTATGTTAGAGAATAAGAAAATAAATGAACCTGGTTATGTCAGCTAGTACCAGGGATGGCAAGAAGAAAAAAAAGAAGCATCATTTATTTAGAAGCAAATCAAATGTAAAATAAATTGAAAAATAAATCAGGATGTGATCATTTCTCCTGAGTGAATTGCTTACCCCCTTTTGCCTATGACTTACATGTGTTTTGAAAACAATGAAGAAATCAGTCTTTTTTTTTTCTTTTCAAGAGTATCTCACATTATTTTATAAGAAAACTTGTGAGAGAAATTATGCCACAACTGATATATATATATGAACTTACTTCTTCATCATCTTCCATGTGGTCTAAAATTGCCTCTACTTCAAAATCATCCTGCCAAGATGTGATGTAACCTTTTGCGACAACTGATAATTGAGTAAAAAATTTAAATCTATAAACCAACCATGCAAACATATCAGTATCAACCAAAAAATATCCATTTTGATTTAAATAATAATCATCATGAAATCAAATCATAATCACAGCAAAATTTGTCTCCAATCCCAAAAGCAACAGCAAGATAAGAGGCAGGCAATACCTTTCGCTATTAAATGTAACTATTACAAGGGGAAAGAATCATGAAGAAAACATATTTTACAGTTATGATTGTTCATGAGGTGCTAATTTACTTCATGGTTTTCTACCATTCAATAGCAATAGCAGACTGTGCGAAGTATACCTTTACTGGGATGGAGCAATAAAGTGCCTAGAAAGCTAGTGCCTAGCTTAAGGAATTCATTGCTACCTGTTTATTCACATCTACTTCAAAATGAGTGGTTAGAATCAATAGATAGAATGAGATGTAACAAAATTAGTTATTCTTAGTTAAGTACTGATCTTAGAATATCATGGGAGCAGAGATGAAAAAGTAAGGCCACCTAACACATCGAAAACTAACTTAAAATAGAGAAAAGTTTTCAAAAGTTGCCACCCAGTCGGTGGCGTATCTTATTCCACTTTGATAAAGGGGAAACTAAACTTACAAATTTCTTACGTTTATCAATAAGATTCTGTGTATTCCGTGGTCCCAGTCTTTTCATTATTTGGTAAAGAATGTCATGCTGTGTTTCTGAAGACAGACCCCTTAGTCCAAAATCTTTGCAGCACTGTTCTAGCTCAGCATAGCCAACAAGACAAGGGACAGACGCAGGAAGGCACTCACAGTCATCATCCTTGAATGGCAAATGACAAAAAAGGTCTTAATTTAACACAGTATACATATGGTGCATCATAGTATTTGGCAAGTTTGAATTAATTTCTAAGATACCTTACACAAATACTTTCAGTGGTTGACGATCTTGTACACTGGGAGATAGGCACAAATTTTAGGCTGTTAGTATGCATAGTCATCTTGAGCTAGTGCTTTCTCTTTAATTCACTACAGATATAAATTTAACCAAACCATTGCTCAGTAGGCTTGGCTGTGATAAAAATCTATCATGTGCAATGAGTCAGTCTTCAGGCTCTGACTCGGCTCCAAGATAGGTCTTGCTGTGTTCATAATGTTATGCTTTCCCTGTCAAGCCTTTCTGAAGTAGAATTAATTCTCTTATGAATACCTTGCGAACAAAATTGATCTTCTCGTAAGTTGTTTGAGACCTTGACTTCATAAAAGAAGCACCTGTCAGGTTCTGTGGGCAGCATTGGTTAGTTTGGTCTGATTTCATTGTTTCTCCTTTAACATCTCAAAGCTGAATGCATCATCACTCCTTCCTCTCTTTGTTTAGTAACTTAGAATGTGGCCACTCATATTGAGTAGCATATGTTTTAGACTAATAGAAGTAAGCATTGGCTCTTGAGGCTTCAGTGAAAGCATTTTTGTGTAAATCACATTAAGACTGTACTACATAATACATTCTACTAGAGTTAAGCCTACTCTAAATAAGAGTTAATTTGCTCTCTCTTTATCACTAAATTTATTAAGTATGGCAAAAACAATCTTTCATGATTATAATGAACAATATTGTTAACAGAAAATATACCCTACCACCCTATCATCAGAAATTTTTTTTTCCTCAAAATCTGTTACCCTTTCTGTGTTTTTCCTGAAATCATTAAAAACACATTACATAAATTTAGAAAAAACCTATGTCATTCATGTCACTTTTTAGACCAGATGAGGAGACTGCAAAATAAATGTAACTTATGGTTTGTTCTGATAGAAAAGCCTATCTAGTTGTGACTACAGTACATGACCAATACAAATGCAGGCATTCTGCTATGCCATGTTTCCTGTTAAGAAGCTACTGGTCTTGGCAGCAGCACAGTGCTCATCCCAACTGGTAGGCAGAAGCAGGTTTAAGCTATTTTAAAAACCAAAACCTGGGAGTGGAAGAAAATCTACATATTTATGAGAATTAGTTTTTAAAAGTTTATTTGATAAAACCAGTTCACAAAAAGGTTCCTTTTATGAAATCGCCTATGATGTAATGAAATATGTAGTCAGACTTATGAATCTCATTCCAAACACTATACTATAGCGTCTATAGTATAAAACTAGTCTTTTGTGTGCGGAGTACAGACATGACAAACATGTACATTTATTGTGAGTGTGATATTAAGAGCAAGAGAGCTAGGATGTTCAGTAAATAGTAATCTAATTGGCACAGATTTACAAATTTATGTATTACTATTATTTCAAAATAATTGATGAATAGTTCTTTTACATGTTTCAAGTGTTCAGTTTATTTATTTGTTTTCATGACTTTGATATACTTATATATAAATAATAAAGTAAATATCCGAATCTTGCCTCCATGAAGATATAAGTGCAAAGCTATGTTAGAAACACCATTTATATGTAGTCTTTTTAAATATGTAAAGAGCAGGTCTATTCAAGACAATTTTCAAACAATTTTGTCACCATTTTCTTTAAACCAATTCTTGACACCCAATAATTTACACTGTTAATATCTCTTCCATTCTGTATCCGAAATTTTTTATCACCATACTACATGTTTTAAAGTGTCTCAACATCATGCACCAAAGACATGAGATTGCAAGGAAGGTTCAGGGGCATGTCCACCCGGAAAATTAAAAAAAAAAAAAAGGGTTATATCAATGCTTTTTTATGACTGCTTTGAACAACTTTTGGAACAACATAGGACTACTTGTTAAATTTTTCAACAGATTCAATCGTTTTATTTATTTTAAGCAAATCATTCCATATTTTTCTCAAAATCAAAATTGTCGGAGATTTTCATCTCGTTATCTGTCTCTCTTTTGACTAGAAAGCTTTTTATTGTTACACTAAAAAGCAAAATTCAGATCTGATTCTACAAATAGGCAGCTGTTAATTATGCACTGTCAGACTAGTTTAGAACCCAGATGAATTGTGAGGATTTTTTTTTTCTACAATGTGCTCCTTTTAAATAATAAATTGGATTGAATGTGCATTTAAAGTACATACATGTACATATATATACTTGAAATATAATTAGACACCAGAAGGAAAAAAAATTGGGGATGGAAAAGCTCTTGAAAGTAAGGAACAAATGTGTCACTGTCAGAATACTTGTTCAGCTTTTTTTTTCTTTCCAGACAGGATCTTCATCTAGACCTAGATGTAGATTACCATTTGACACCATTTTAATCCAAAAGTTGACCATTTCATGTTTCTCAATCCAGCTGGAAATGTAATGCCAAGTTATTACATTTGACAACTCTGCTTGCTTTATCAGTAGGTACGGTGGAAACTTCAAAGACCAAAATCTGATTATAAATTTGAATTTCTCATAAACCGAATTTTATAAGAGGAGGTTACTTTTTTCTCTTTAGCTTTGTTAGACTTAGAATCGGATACATATTTCAAGTTTTTCTGGTTCGATTCTCTTAATGCGAAGTCGATACCACGCCGTAAGGCATTACTGTGAGTACAGCATGTATCTCTCAAGCGGTTAGCAATACTAATCCCTGTCCGAGAAAGGTTGATCAGTGCCCTAACAAAGTGAGGAGGGAGTGATGCCTTAAGAAAGAAGTACCACTTGTAATACAGATAGTAGTAGCAACATGGACAGGGGAAGAAGAGAGTTACTTGTTGCAGGCACAGTACACATTCAATTAGTCAATTAGTCCTGTTATGCCACTTTTTTTTGTAATTTTAATACTCTTATTCGAAATTTTAATCCAATCCCATCTATCAAATTAAAAGGTTTCCACTGTACAATCTATCCATGACTGGTTGACAATGTACTGCTTTATAAATCCTCATCTTGGGTGACACGATTTGGTATTATTGCAGTTATCGGCCAAACTCAGTTTAAGCTTTAAATTTGTATTTTCCTTAATGAACTTGATATGCTGAGCACGAATATGAAGGTTTTATTTGTCACAAATACTTTTTTCAAAACATAACAGCATTTTTGTGTTGTTCTAAAATCCTATTAAACTAGAAGTTTTGCATGAGTTGGGCTGATATCTGCAAATTTATTCATGATTTTATCTTTAAGTTTATGTGTAAGCGGATATAGATATCTCTGCTTTTTATCCTATCCAAGGTAATACCGCAGTGTTGCAGTCCAAGTTTTATGTTGACAGTGCAGACATGGGGGATACAATAAACTGGCCAGATTTTCACAGCATATTAAAATGAAGGCACTGATCTAATCAAATATTATCTTGCAAAAAATCTAAGGGCAACTTCTTCAGTGGATGCATTCCGTACAAAATATTGAAATTTTTTGGTGCATTTTTAATAACTATATGGCCATTTATGGCATGATTTGTTTTACAATTACATCCAAGCAGGACCGCATCACTGCGGTATTACCCTAGTAATGGTGAAAATAACAGCTTTGAGGGATATTTAACAGGTCTTACGATTCTGTAAGCTTTTTGGGTCAAATTGAATGAATTCGTTGGCTTCAGTGGTTAAATTTAAATCATCTTAACATTATAAATCAATTTTATTAATTTTATTAGTGCTTTAAGTTTAAAAGAAGTCAAAAAGACTGACACTAGTAAAAGCATCTATAAGCCCTATATATTATTTATTTAATATAAGACACCCAGCTTAGGCCTAGAATCTACATACAATTTCAACTAATCTAGAATCTAGATGTCTGGTTTCATTAGTCAAAAATTTTTTTTTTTTTTTTTTTTTATTAAAAAAGGCTATAGGCCTACAGATATGTTTTAAGGGACGTAACCCACTTCATTTTCTTGGGAAACCGGAGTATCGATCATACAATTTTATCCATAACTGTTCATATAGAAAATCCAGTCGCGACAGAAAAGATATTGAGGGTATGAGACCTAAAAATGATTCATCCGAACATCAACCATTACGAGCTTACATCAAAATCAGAGTCATATTCCATCTTGATGAATTCAAAGTCACGCCTTTCGTCTTTGCCGCCAATAAAGCCAACTTATAGTTTCCTCAATGCTAAAGTAGTAAGGTTATTAAATAGCAGTAGTAGCAGTAGTAGCAGTTTAATTTGTAGAAAATTTTCTTGAACGCGGTATCCGTTCTAGGCTTGGTTGTGGTTTGACACAGATCACAGATTTGTGAAATCCATTTTCTGTGGCACAGACTGTGTCCTTTTACCTTTTCAGAGAAAAAAATTACACGGACACCGTTAGAAAATACTACTACATTGGACTAAGAAGCATTGGACTACCCTTCGCCTTTCCTCCTACTGCTACTACTTCTACGACGACGACGACTATTACTACTACTACTACTACTACTACTACTACTACTACTACTACTACTACTACTACTACTACTACTACTACTACTACTACTACTACTACTACTACTACTACTACTACTACTACTACTACTACTACTGTTGCTGCTGCTACTACTACTACTACTACTACTACTACTACTACTACTACTACTACTACTACTACTACTACTACTACTACAGCAAAAATTCATTCAATAAAAAAATTACTAAAGCATTAAGGCTATGCGCTAATCCAAAGGGACTTTTTCTTTTTAAATAACCATGAAACATTCCTCGCTGCTGTGTACTTTCTCTGTGTGTTGTGTCCTGGTCCTGTTATTTATGTCTGATGAAGGTGCGAAGCCGAAAACTTGTTTTGATTTGTTTTGTAAGTTCTAGAGCAACAAAGTATTTGAGTTCACAGGCTTGCTTTTTCATGCAACTATAAATCAAGCTCTACTGCGAAAATTAATTCAAATTTTATCTGACTTTAGAATACTAGGAAGAACTGACAGTAGACCACCGCTTACATGTACTAGTTATGTAGTTCTATCAAGCTGTGCTCAGAGAGAATGAAACTTGATCATGACTAGGCGCGTAGTATAGGAAAAAGTAGTGTGAACAAAGAAATTACATGTAATGTAATCATTATTTAAGTGTTACATCGACTTCGAATGAAGGAATCAAAAGAAAGTTTCATTTAATTCAGAAAACGAGTCCAAGATTAGCGGTGAGAAATTCGGTTTGTTTAAAAATGTAATTAGTCAGTAGGTTTTATTTCATCTTAGCTTAAGATGGTGCAAAATTTAACAAAAAATTGCTTTAAGACATTGTATGCAATTATCTACATGTGACTAGACGTCCACTTAACACAGTGTTCTTTTCCATTCATTTTTTTTTTCAGTTGATTACTTTGTATATATCTAAAACATCTTTTTTTTTTTTTAACAAATACTGGACACTCATTTCACCCCGAGTGATATTTATTTTGCAAATGAGCTCAAACTCAGAAATTTTCGATGAAACTATCCGGTACCTTCACCAACCAGGACCGACTCAGGTAGGCTAACAAAGAAAAGACCTTCAAGTAGACCTTCTCAACAAAATTTTTCTCGACTCATTATGATGCACACATGCATATTATTTCTACGTTGATCCACATATTATTAGCAATCCAGTTATATGGAGTTGCCGCAATATGCACTTGATGGTCTTTAATGCACGTGATTACTTTTTCCTGCGTTGCTAAGGGGATTTGGCTGTGTGAAGTCTCAGCAACTACACAACTCATATAGTAGAAGAAGAATATCTCCTCATCATACATCCATATCTAGCTGGGGACATAAAGGCAACTTTCTTTTTAACCGTTTCAGGAGGTTTTATTATAATGACTACTACTACTACTACTACTACTACTACTACTACTACTACTACTACTACTACTACTACTACTACTACTACTACTACTACTACTACTACTACTACTACTACTACTACTACTACTACTACTACTACTACTACTACTACTACTACTACTAATACTACTACTATTATCATCATTATCACAACCACTAGCATCATCATTATCATCATCACCAACACCATCATTATCATGTCCACCAACACCACCACCATATTCATCGTAATCATCGTCATTAAAAAAGTACAATGTTCTGCGACGTTAGTAGATCTTGGGTAAACAAGAAAATAACAGAAAGGACTATGTCTTCAAACTGAACCTGATACTTTTTCAAACCCCATACATGTAATAATATTCATTTATTATTAACAAAAATCATACATCCTGTATGTCCATTATGACTACTTTATTGTGCCACTATATTAAACAAAGAGTTAAGCTGTTTAAGAAACGGCTGTTTTTCTGTGTGTCATAAAGCTTAACGTGAATTTCAAAAGATACAGATGCTCTTACAAGCGTGGAGAGTAAAACCATTTTTCAGAAATATAACCTGATACACTATAAAAAAAAAAAGCGAAAAAAAATCCCACACCAAATCATTATTAGCCTAGTTAAGATGATCTTAATGAACATAATGATGAAATTAAGGTAATGCTGTGTGATTGTGCCGACATATTTATATACAACAATTAACATTATTGCAGGCTAAAAAATAATGTTCGGGCAATATGTTTTTTTTCAATTTGCACACGGCCCTACAAAGAGTACTGTCCCCTTCTATGTATGAGCTTAGAGCAAAACCGTGTACATGAACCTTGTGCCATTTCGCTCTTTTGTGATTGGCATGTTCAGTCTTCAGAAGCCATTATCATCGTCATTTTTTCGCATTATAATTAAGATCTAAAAAGACAACGTTTTCAAAGGTAAATTTGTAGATCTAGAACCATATAGCATCTGTAAACAGGACACAAATTTAGATGTTAATGAGAGGAATAAAGATGCTATTACATAACTTATTTGACTGCTGTTAGTCCGCATGATTGTTGACCATTTTCAATTTTTTTTAGTGGTTTGCAAATGGAGGCAAATTTATATCATGTAAGGCTAAAGCACGCCATCTTTCAGAACGCACCGATCGCAGGCGAAGCCGACTTACAACGTTTGTTATTGACCGTCCAGAAAAAATGCCTAGAGCCACTGCTGACCCACCTAGAATGCAACTTGAAGCAATCATGAGTCTGAAAAAATATCTACATTGGATTTTACCGTATATCTAGATCTAGATCTAGATTATTTATAAGGTGCCGATTATAGATTCTACTTTATTATAAACATTAGGCTTAGATTTTTTTATCTAGAATGAAGGCAAAGTTGATCGATTCTTTGGGAGCCTTAGACTAAGTGACTAAAGTGCATTGCCTTAATGCCCTTATTCTAGATCTAGATCTAGATCTAGATTCAAGATCCATAATTATTATTAAATCTTGCATTTTATTCTCTAATAATAACGATCGCAATTTAACTAGGCCGCGGGTATCATTGACTAATTAATGGAACATTTTGCCTCAAGATATATAAGCCCTCATCACTTTGAACTTCAGTTCGTTGAAATGTGCATTCCTATAGACTCCATAGGCCTAGATCTAGATCTAGATTCCAGACTAAGCTAAAGGCCCTTGCCAACAAATTGTAATTTTTCTCAATCTCAGTCTCGGGGAAATAGTTAAAAATAGCTAGCCTCAGTAAGATCTATCAAGAGGGTTTTAAATCTAGTCTAGATTGTAAATGTTTACCACTCTAGACGGATCTCTTACCAAAATTGAAAATTGCTTAAAATTAGTATTCTCAGTTTTATGTGTGGTCTCTTAAAAGGAGAGGAATTGCAGATTTTCAGGGATATTTTTTTTTTCTTTTAGTCTGTAACTTTGTAGGCCCTAAGGCTACGTTTATTTTCAACCCATGATGAGTCTTCTGGATCAGAATAGAACTGCTAATTCTTTAAGATGTGGTGTCATTCAGATATGAAATAGGTCTGACATTGTTTTTCTTTTTTTTTGATACTGAAATTAATGCTACCAAGTTGTTCATCGACTGACCACTTATATTGCTAGTGAATGTGCACAAGGAAAGGTAATGAAGTTGAGTACATTAGACACAAACCTCCTCTCTTTGACTGTTTCAAGGGTGATCGGTACAAGGTTTGTGAAGGGAATGTTTCAAATTCTCATGATATATGTAAAGAAAGAGAAATCCAAGTGAAAGACCAATTGATATGAACTCTGCAACTTAAGCTTAAATACATGAAAATGATATTATGTTTAACAGTGGTTTGCTCAAGATTAAAATATGCAAATTTAACTAGATCTATGCATTTCAATTTCAGTCACTCAAACTCAAAGGCAAAATGGATCCTAGCATCACAATGATGTCAGAAGAAGAGAGTACAGAAGTTGGTCCAAATGACATTGTAATTCACCTGGTAAATCCATACAAATGTGGCATTTGTGAGCTGGAATTCTTGGAAAAAACTGTCTTCAAGGTAAAAAATGCAAATTCAGAATGATCATGGAATGGTGCAGATCAATTTAGAAATTGCATTAAATATTGAAAAGAAATGAGGAACAACCCGTAAATGCTTTTGTTCAGATTATCTGTCATACTTATTTATTAGTAGCATAAGTGTATACAGGGAAATTTTCATATATAATTTTTACGTGTGCCTATAGATCCAATGTTAAACTTGAAAAATTATATGGTAAGGTTATCAAATCATTAAATGGAAAAAATCAACTAAAATTGACCCAGCTTCAAGATTGATGCAAATCTTGTGTCAGCTTGATGTTAGGATTTGTGCTATATAGATGTGTCTTTGGTAGGAAAAATTGAAATGACATGAAAGTGGATAGGCTATATAAAAAATTCAATAACCATAGGAATATGATTTAAATTTGATACTTTATTATATTGTAGTGTGTTATAAATGAAAACTAAAAAAAACTATAAAGCCTGGATGAAATTTTGATGGCAAAAAAATCAAAGTGAAAGAAAGAATATCCTATGCACATGTAATGTTAATCTGCAAGCAAATAAATTTATTTTGTTGGTATCAGCTCTGATGCCACCACCTTGTCTGCACTATTTTCAAATTTTGACTTTCACTAATCATAAAGAATGCCCAGCATTTATATTCTGATATGCATGTTCTTAGGAAGTCAAAATTTAATTTGAAGCAATAATGCTGAAGCGGCATCCCTCACAATCACAAAATCTTTGAATTATTTCTTTTCTCCTGCCAATTCTCTCTTGGATTTTTTTTTATTATTTTACCATTTTTTTTTTAACTGTTACAGCATTATAACTATTTTCATCGAAAAATCTGACTTCAATTTTACAAAGAAAATTAGCTTTGTAAGAAATTGGACATACATGATAACTCTTTAGAAATTTCCCTTTATCACATTCACAGATTGAATATTAAAATTGGATCATGTGTCTAACATAGCTCTTGTTTTAATTCTCTAAACAAACATGCCATGTCCCTCAGTCTCTCTGTCTGAGTACACACAATTTGCCTTCAGTCGTCTTAGCTTTTGATCCCTCCATCACATAGGGTGTTCAAAAAGGTTACTTATCACTTATAACCCAATACTATTTTTATTAATTGAATTCTTTCCTGACAGGAGCACATGTTTTCCCACTTGGAGCAGATTAAGCAAGAGCGCCCTAGTTCTCAGATTGTCATGACTCTTGTCCTGCCGCCTGAAACTCCTGGGGGTGTCACGGTCACCAGAGATATCCTTCAGCTCGGAGAAGATGGCTCCATCAAACAAGTAACCCAGGTGAGTGCAGTATTTTCACAACAATTCAGGACCTGAAGTGAAAATTTTTGACACCTTAAAGTGTATGCACCTGCCTTTCTTTGTAAGTGAAAAATTTCTTTGTTTCCATTTTTATTTTTACAAAATTGATTGACTTGAATATGCATCATTTGTAATTAAAAATATTAAACCTGCCACTGATTCAATTTTTCGGCATAAGAAATTGTTTTCCAGTACATAGCAACTAAGTTGTTCTTTGGTTGGTTTTTTTTAATATTAACATGTGTTTTTCTTTTTTTTTCTTTTGTTATGCTTTGGTGTATTGGAAGATGATTGAATGTTTATAACATAAGTATATATTCAGTTCCAAATTTTAGGCAGATTAAGTTCACTTGTATTTTTAAATATATTTTTTGACTATTGTTTGTTTTAAAAGTTATGTTAAAAATCAAGATAGGATGCTTTCTGGTAGAGGCTAGTTTAGCAAAGTAGTAAAATATAGGTTGAAAAAAGTTATGTTAAAAATCAAGATAGGATGCTTTCTGGTAGAGGCTAGTTTAGCAACGTAGTAAAATATAGGTTGATACCAAAGGAAACTCTTCTCAATAAAAAAAAAAAAGGTTTGCCTACTTGTGTGTTGGGATCAAAATCCTTTGCATGAGTATAAAAAAAATGCATATAGCCCAATCCACTCTCCCCCTTTCATATATGAACTAGTCCTTCTAGCATGCTGTCAAGCCTAGTTTTTTAAACAAGCAAAATATTTGTGTGTGATTGTGGTGTATCCTCTCGATTTCATTGTTGAGTTGCATTGTGTGTTCAGGGAGATGCTGCATGCAAGTTAAGTCTGTGCTAGG
Source organism: Elysia crispata (assembly GCA_033675545.1). NCBI lineage: Eukaryota > Metazoa > Mollusca > Gastropoda > Plakobranchidae > Elysia > Elysia crispata. The sequence continues at coordinate 964,980 of JAWDGP010006574.1, forward strand.
AAAGGAAAAAAAAAGTAGGAGAATTGAGAAAAGGGGGAAAGGGGGGGATGGGGTGGTGATGGAAGAATGTAAAATAATATAACCAAAGTATAAATGAATAAATGTCAAAAAAAAAGTTGCTCAAGAAAACTAGATTCCAGTACCAATTGTTAAGAAACATTTGCATGGTGTTATGTTACAAAATCAAGACTGTAAGTTTAACCAATAAAGGTTCTGATCCTTGTTTGGGAACATGGTTTGGTCTTATTTTTGCAAGGTACTTGGTGCCTATAAGAATGTGAGTTTGATCCTTGTTTAAAATGTTTACTGTTTTTCTATACATTGTTTTAACTTTAAGTAACTTTTAGGTTTGTGTTTGCTTTGGTTCTTTCTATATTTTTGTCAATCATTTTGTTTTTAAATCGCCAGATCTGGCTTCGTCTGTTTAGATTTCTGTTGTTGTTGTTGTTCTTGTTTGTCTTTCTTGTCTCAATCCACATCTTTCCTTCTTTCAAAAATTTATGAATTTTTTGTGAGCATTGCATGACTTACACCCACTAGTGCAAAATCTACATAGAAATTAAATTTAATGATGCATGATTAAAATATTCAAACTCTCAGTTAACTGTGAAGAATCTTTAATTGTCCTTATACACATGTTTATCTCTATTTTTTTTAATGCAGCCCCCCAACAATATTACATTGAACCAAGTGCAGCCTCTAAGAGAATTAGAAGAAGCAGGAGTGATCAAGCTGGAGAAACCGAAGCCCACCATGAGTCTGCTTCCAGCTGAGAACTACAATGAGAGTGTGCCTATTGTGGGTGATGCTCAGCCCATTGTTCCCCAAGAGCTTGTTCCTGTGGTGAATTCTGTCACAAATTCTCTGGTTCAGGGTAGGGCAGTAGGTGTAACAGGGTCTAGCCTTGAGGGTCAGAGTCTACTCAAAGACACTTTGGTAAAAAATTCAGGGGAGCAGAATGGAGAAGCCATTGATGCTTCTAATCCTGCTTTGATTCCCAACAAAGATGGCACATTTAGCTTTGCCTTTAAAAGCTCAAATGAAGAGATGCAGCATATCCAGATAATTCGCTCAGATGGTATTAAAACTGAAGTGCTCATGGAGCTTGGATCAGAAAAGCAGGATATGGTCCGACCTGTAAGACCTATGAGAGTGACAGGAAGAATGGGTGGGACCAACAAGAACAATGAGTGCGACCTGTGTGGGAAGATTTTATCCAGCTCCACAAATCTATTGCGACACAAGATGTATCATAGTGCTGAGAGGCCTTTTGTTTGTGAGGTCTGCAACAAAGGCTTCAAAGATATCAGCAATCTCAAAAAGCATACTCTAATACACAAGAGAATCTTTCCATGTTATCTATGTAAAAAGTCCTTCCTGCGGAAGTCTCAACTTGAGGTTCATTTGCGTCGACATGAATCCCGCACAACATTTGTGAAAACTGGTGATTCTTCCAAAGAAGTGACAATGAGAACTTTTGTTGATGCTGATGGCAGTCGTGTTGAAGAGATGAGTATGACTGCATTAGGTGGCCAACAATTTGAGTATAAAAATCGAATTGTCAGAGCTGATACATCTTCCCTTAATGGTCAAATGAAAAATGGCATGAATGTTGGTAAGGACCCCATTAGTACTGTTTTGGATTCATCAAATACCGAGAGTCTCTTGCAAACAGTGCAAGATTCTGTCCCAGCAATGAAACAAAGTCAAATAGAAGGAGACAAGCCGGTTGATAAGATGTTTACTGTTACAATGGAGGGTCTTCAAGAAACGCCAGTGCCTATGAATGCAATGAACAAGGAGCCATCTCTGCAAGCTTCTGACCCAGAACAGGTAGAGTCAAGAGATATAAAATTCCCTCCTCCACCTGAAGAGTTTGTTAAGGTTTACCAGTGCGGTCACTGTGGCAAAAGGACAGTGCAACGTGGCAACATGATGAGACATCTGATTCATCATTTGAAAGATAGACCTTTTGCTTGTGATGAGTGTCCGAAACGGTTTGTTGACAAAGGTGAGCTATTTAAGCATAAAAAAACACACTCAAAGCCTTATAGGTGCCCTCAGTGCAACGGTGCATTCGCACACAATGTGCAACTTATTAAACATCTTCAGAAAGAGTGCTTAGGAAATATGGAGAACCTTAATTATACAGTTATGGAAGATGGCCAAACATATAAATGTGACATTTGTGGTGTGGAGATGAAAAGACTGGGCAATATGATCAAACATGTGGGCACTCACAGTGTTGGCAGTTGTCCATCCTGGAGCAAGAGCTCAACCTTGAACAGAAAAGTGATTCCTTCACCTAAACCCAGTCCCGGAAAACCAGATGCTCCATACTTCTATGACTCCAATCGCAGAGCTTTTTTTTGTGGCTTTTGCCCAAAGTCATTTTGGAAGAAGGCAAATGTTCAACGACACATACAATTTCATATGAAAAAGGGAGATCAGCACAAGTGCCATGAATGTGACAGATCATTTTCAAATTCTGCTGCATTTCAGAGGCATGTCCTGATTCACCAAAAACCATTCAAGTGTGATCAGTGCCATTTAGCATTTTCACGCAAGATCTTCTTAGACGCGCACAAGAAAAAACATAATGGCTCTGAGATACCTGTTGAGACACCTGACTATGCTCTTTTGGAAGATAAATCAGGCTACTTTTGTAAGCATTGTAACACAACTTTGTCCAAAAAGTACAGGATGATGAGTCATGTAAAGAAGCATGTGAGTGGTCGCCCATTCGAATGTCTTACCTGCAACAAGTGTTTTAGTACTGCACATCTGCTTTTAAAACATAAGAAGGTCCACAAAAAGCTTTTCGTTTGTAAGAAATGTGGACAAACTTTCACACGCAAGTTTTCTCTTTCCATACATTTGAAAAGGAATCATCCCCAGCAGCCCAGGTTTGCTTCAGAGAGCATACCACTTCTAGGTAAATTAGATAAGAAAGAAGGAGGGTCTGAAAAATACCTTTGCTCCTACTGTGGCGCACCATTTTCTAGAACTGTCATCAAGTTAAACCATGAAAAAAAATGCAGAGAGGAGAGTAAAGTGGTTGAGCGTTTGCCAGATGGAGCAGGATTCAGATGCAAAATATGTGGCAGAACTGCTACACTTAAACACAATTTAATGGTCCATGTACGAAGGCATGATAGCGTAAAAATTATAGACACTACTGAAAAGATTGTAGTGGCTAATGGATTGGAAACGGCTAGCTCTAGCTCAGCATTTGATGGTTTGGGGAAATTTTCAGCTGAAAAGTCAGATTCTGGTTATTGCCAGGACAACTTTTCTCTTGATAATGATTCGTTTAAGGAAGATGCACATCTAGAGGATAGTGGCGACAGTAGATTTAAGCGAACACCTGGTGGCTATGCATGTGTCATTTGTCGGCGAAAGTTCACCGACAAAGACACTATGGCCAGGCACTTAGAGTCCCATGAGAGTGACGAGGTTCAAGAAGATATTAAAATGTATGCATTAAAGGATGAGGTTGAAGAAACAAATCTTCCTGTAACGGATGGCCAGTATGGACATGCTAATATAGAACTGAACCTGCCATATGAAGATACTAAAAGAAATCCAGTCTCGTCAGATTTCCCCAATCAAAATCCAGCCCTTACTTCAAACAAAAATTCTATCTCTAAGAAACTGGGGTCTACACCCATGACCAAAAAAACCAAGCAGGACGTAGCTAAAACACCATCAGTATCAATCAATCTAGAAGATTCCCCTACTCCTGTTCGAAGTGGTGGTCGCCCAGCAAGGACACAGAAAATACCCTCTAGATTCTTGGAATAGAAATTTTCGCCTTTAATGTAGAATTCTTTTGTGCATTGCTAATTCATATTGTTCCTGTGGCCATTTCAAGCAGTCAACAATGTTGTAATGTACAAATAGCCTGTGTGCCACATTATCATACACTTAACAGAAAACTTAAATATCTAAGAATAAAGAATTTTTCTTTCAGTGTTCTCATATTTTCCCGTTGTTTTGAAATTGTGGATATTACAATTATTTAAAGAGTGAGATATAAACTCAGATTTGAAATCTTTTCAGGTATTTCTTACTGAAAGAAAAAAAATTTCCTGAATAGACTTGGTAAAGAATTAAGAAAAATAAAAATATCCAAATGAGATTTTAATTTTGCGAGTTTAAAGGCTGTAGAACATTGATCTGGAGGAAAAAATGATATTATGGCAGCTAAGTTGTACTTTATTGTTAGAATGTAAAATGTTCTTTTTTTCATTGGTTGTTTACTTTAAGCCTGGTGAATGCATAATTTGATGACATCTGAACAATTTTAATCCTTCTCCATTTAATTTTTTCTCTTTTTTTATTTTTTGAGTTTCCAAGAGTTTGTTTTTGTTTCCCAAAAACTTCGTTTAATGAGCAGAGCCTTCAAATTAATTCTGGTTGTTAGTAAGTCTCTTGAACATTTAGGTTCATTTGTTGAGTTTGCCAAGTTTAGCATGCACCATGGCAATCCTAATACAATATTTGTGTGTGTGGGAAAAAAAATGATTACATATTTTGAATTGTACCCTTGAGTTCATCTTGGTTTCTTTTTATTTTTTTTTTAACCATTGCAAAGTCACTTTTTTCAGATTGTTTCATTTGAAAGGTTTCACATATAAATTTTACTCTGTTTGAAAATAGAACTTCCAATTTTCAACTATGTAGCAGAAAAGAGAGTAAAATGGTTAAGTGTGTGCGAGAGAGAGCGTTGGTAATTTGTTCAATTTGTCTCACAATCATATGCACTGGATATATTTTTTTACAGTAGGATATTTGACTGAAAACTACCCAATTGAAGTTTTTGTTTCATTTGAAAATATGATCTCCTATTATTATTTTTTTCAGAGTGTGACTCTTTCGAAGACTTCAAATTGCATTTTGGTAAAATCTAGTTTTAAGGCCATTCCATGTACAGTATGCAAATAAAATTTTTGACAAATGTGAAATTCATGTCTTCCAACTGGTCTAAATGAGTCAGATTTTCTCATTTCACACAGCAGGTGGTAACTATTCAGAACTGAATGGTGAAAATTGCGTGAAAGTATCATAATTTTGGGAAGATATGTTTAAATTTTTTCCTTATGTTTTGTATGGCAATCTAGCAGCAAAAAAAAAAAAATGCAGCCAAAGGTGTTCCCTTACAATGAGGCAGAATGGTGTGAAATTTTATGCCATAATTTTTCACGGGACATAAATTCCTGTCAAAGTAGCGTCTAGCAACTGTGATAGTTCTAATTTAGGTCAAAGGTACTAGTATGGCCAATCATATAATTGACTACTTCTTGATCTGGTTTATGTTGCTTTAGATAGACACTTGGAACTAAATAAGACAAGTTTCAGAAACAAACAAAAAATGGCTCAAAATTAACACAATTTGTATGTGCCAATTGTTACACACGTTTACCTACATTCTTAATGTAATTTAGAAATAGAAGCACAAACTTTGAAATTTACCACTTTTGTCTTTATATGTATCCAAATCTTGAATTAAATGTACTCTCATTTTAACTAAGGCAATGTGCTGGTTTTAGAAGCCTCTATATAAATTTATAATTTTCATCCTTTACAATTACTCTATGGTCCATGCAGACAGACCACTTGGCTAATTGTAAAGATTTGGTAGTCATCAAATTTTAATTAGCAGATACATACATGTAGATAAGAGTACACTTATAAATGCTTTTTGTGTCCCATCCATATATAGAAATATAAAATATATATCTTACCTAGTTTTAAACTTCTCTTATAATGCTCTACCACTTAAATTTTGTTTTTGATTACCCATGTTGGCTGCATTGTACATGTTTTCAATTTAAGTCTTTATAATCATTAATTGTTAAATGCAAACTAATAATTTAACATCCTAGACAGGGAGAAAGAGAGAGACCAAATGAGAACAGACAAGGAAGATAGAGAGAGAGATATTGAGTGACAAGCAGATAATGAACTGATGGACAAAAACTAAAAGTAGATAGAGGTGCCAAAGACAGACAGTAATAATGAGATAGACAGAGAGACATAACCCGATGTAGATGCATACTGCATTCATCATAGAGGATCAGGATTAGTCAGAGGTAACTTCTACGTTCTACCTAGTTAGGCAGGATTTAGCCTCTCATTCAGCCAAAGTCTACAATACTACTATTACTGGTACATGTACTACTACAAAGCACAACTACTAGCCAGATTACCATTTTTGACAAAACTGGCCTTATCAGATTTCTTAGGAATGCTTTCTTTACATATAGAAAGGCAAAAGTAGGTCATTGTTTTCTAATTTTGCTATTTGACCCTCATATTTTGCATTATTTTCGCAATTCTTTTTCAACTGGCTGTATAATGAGAGTAATAAAAATCAATTTTCTTTTCGATTGCTGTTATTGCATTCAACTTAAGCCATTATGACTATTAATAGATTATTGTAAATTTTGTGAATTTTATTCACTGAAAAAGTTTTTTTTTGTATTATTAATTAACCAAAGATACTGGTGATTGATGAGTTTGAACAGAGTGATTTTTATGTCTAAAGTTGACTTTTTTAATTTTACTGTGCAGTGCCCTTTGGCTCGAAATGACATGATAAATCAAATTTATGCTTACTTCAAACCTATTTCGGTCTCAATTACTTTTTGTTTGTCATTCTACTCATACCTTTGAGCCTTATTTCTTTGGCTTCATCCAAGACTGTCCTGGGCAGTTTAAATGGAAAAAAAACACAACAGGAAATCCGCATTAGTTTTAATTACAGCCGAAATGAAATAAAAACATCAGTAAAAGTGGCATTTTATTTCTGTTTAAAGTCTCAGGTCAGTTTACTAATAGGTGTTTAAGCATTGAATTTTTGATTTTCATTCTGGAATCTGCTTGAGACACCAAAGACCTGATTAGCTGCCGACTAAGATCCTAGGATAGAACAATAGTATGAGGATGAAGTGTATTAAAGGCAAAATGACCAAATTACATGTAGTTCCTTAGTTTGCAGGTAAGAAAATGGTTATGGTGAAAATATGTCATTTTTCTATTGTCACATGTCAAATAATGTCATTTAAGACTATCATTACACTGAAGGAAAATGTTAAAATAAGAATATTTCAGACATGTTTTGATAGGCCTTTGAACAATAAATTTTTTGTCAGTTTTTCAAGAAATCTCAATTAAGCAAGGTGCATTTTTTGTTATGATTGTTGTGTATTTTATACAAAATTTCAATTTGGGTTTGTTTGTTTTTTTGGTTTTTTTTGTTTTGTTGTGATACTATTGTTTAATGTTTACGAGCAAAAATTAAAACCCAAGCGTAAGTATACAATTTTTAAATTTTTATCATTTTCTTGTCTTGATCATATTTTTTTTTATCTTGTCTTTTAATGACTTTGATAAGTTATTCCACATAATAATTGATAATTATATGTATTCCTGTTTGCCAAGAGCTAAAAATAAAGTCTGCATGTTATTAAAAATGTTTTTATTATCCTAGATCTGTGTAGAAAGTTGTCAGCCAATGGGTTAATGTGCGGCTAGACCAAAATTTTTTTTATTAAAACAGTTAAATTTACCTAAAACTAAAGCTAAATCATCAGTAAATGTAGGAATTTCAAGACCTTCAGAGGGAAATGCCCAATGGGTAAATCCGTCCTTTCATTCAATGCAATGTCATTTTCATGACTTAGCAGTAAAATGTAGAGTAGTGAAGCTTTCATAAGCTTAATAACACACAGGGATAATCACATAAACTCCAAGCCATTCTTTTAAAATTGACAATTTTTTTAATTATACAACAGAGAAACAGGACTGGTGCATTTCATAATAATGAGGATGCTCGATATTTAATTTAAACAATACATATACAGGTAGACCTACATGTTTCACATTTTGATGAGTTTCATCTTCTGAAGTTAAAGTTAATGAACGATGGTTATGTGGAAGTGGTATAATCATGTGAAGAGCATTTAGGTGATTTGTTGCAATGTTCACTGTTTAATGGAATTATTAAATAATGAGACAGAAACTCTTAAAAGGGGACTTAAAATCTCTCTTATTTAGGCTTTTTAAAAAATAATAGAGAGGAGTAATGATGAGACTTCCTTTGATTTTTAATGGATTTTTATTTATTTGGGCTGGTCAATTATATAAGTTTTTCTCTTTGCATATTAGAACTTTTTATATAAAATTGAAAACTAAGCCAAGGCATGTTTCAGATATGACAAAATGATTTTTTTTTTAATCTTTCATTGAACTATGTTACTATTAGAAACAAAAATGTTATTCTTTAAGAAAATTCTTACGCCTCGTTAGTATGCATACATATAATTTTTTTTTAGTTAACTTTCCAATCTTCAAAATAACATCGAAAATGAAAAAAAATTGAAAGTTGTTCGAACCAGATTTGAACAAAATGGAATCACCTATCACCAGAACATTTATAAACATGCAATCTAACTTATATTCTAAAACTTAGGACAAAATTAGAAGAAAGTTAAACTGATGCATAGATTTCCTCAAAGATAGTAATGTAAGGTATGCTGGATTATATAAGTGTCCCACCTGCCTCAAAGATAGTTATGTAAGGTATGCTGGGTTATATAAGTGTCCCACCTGCCTCAAAGATAGTTATGTAAGGTATGCTGGGTTATATAAGTGTCCCACCTGCCTCAAAGATAGTAATGTAAGGTATGCTGGGTTATATAAGTGTCCCACCTGCCTCAAAGATAGTTATGTAAGGTATGCTGGGTTATATAAGTGTCCCACCTGCCTCAAAGATAGTTATGTAAGGTATGCTGGGTTATATAACTGTCCCACCTGCCTCAAAGATAGTAATGTAAGGTATGCTGGGTTATATAAGTGTCCCACCTTTCACTAGTTATACGTTTCACAAAAAAATATTTGAAATTTCTGAGAAATCAAGATAACTAGTAAAATGGTAGGCAATAATATTGATTTGTATGTGCACGCATGCAAACCCAATATATAGGCCTACTCTTTATATATTTATATGAATCAATGCTATTCACATACAAACATCAACACACATAAGTTTTTGTTTTAAAACATCTCCTGTAAATCCTACAAAAAAGTGATGTTGAAAATATCCTGTTGTGTACATCATGTGTAATTCCTCTTTCTCTACTGCTTCTCCTGCGCTTTTTCCCCTGATGTGTCCTACTTCTCTCCTGGTTATTGCCTTGGGTTTCTGCATCTATGAGTCCAGAGATCACCAGATTTGTGCACTGGTATTGAAAAATTAAACAATCTTCTTCAAAACATTCAAAACGTTGCTATGGAATCGAGTCCAAGTGCAATGATGTGTAATTACTTGTATTCCACATATATGCACATAGCCTGTAACAGAATCAAATGGATATCATGAATTGTAAAAGGTTTCTTTCAGATCAATGATGTTGAACAGCTCATTTCAGGTTTTCCTTCATAATCAGCTTAATCCTTTGTGCATAGGCTACTTTGTTTCTGATCTTTTTAATTTTTAATCATTAAGACATTACTGTACAATTCATGTAATTTGAGCTTTGGACATGATTATGAATATTCATAAGACAAATGATAAAGGTGCTTTTAATTTATAACAACTTTTTTAATGTGATTTTGATATGATATTTTCTGTTGATAACTTAAACAGTCATGAAAATTTCTTTTGCCTTTGGAAATGGAAAGAAGTCACAGATGAGTGAAGGGTCATCAAGTGTTGCAGATCGTTTGAATCTAGTGTTTAGATTGTTGCTGATCTTTTTCTTTTCGTTTTTTCCTTGCCCAGTAAGCCTTAATCTATACATGACTGAGTGAGAGCAACTTGTTGAGAAAAAATTCCGAAAAAGGAAAATTATAAATAGGACCTACTTGTATTTTCCTGTAGGAAAGGCTGCAAGATTGTTTGAAACATTTATCTTAAATATTAAATGAAATTGTGTGATGTTTACTTTCTCAAGGAGCACAGACATAAATTTAGTTTTCATAAATTTTAATGTTCTAGTTTTTTACTCACGGTCTTTAACTTTTCGAACATTACGTCATGTAAACAAAAAAATTCGCCTTCTCAAATTAACTTACAATTTGGTACAATAGATAAGGTCCATATTAGATACTTTGCTGACCTTTGAATTATCTTGAAAACCTTCCGACATTGCTTTAACTCTGAGGTGCAATTAGTGTGAGACAATCAATGTGAAAATTTACTTATTCAGCTTACTGAAAACAATTAAAGCTGACATTTTTTTTTATCTATCTTCATGAGCGCAGTATTTAGTTGTTTTACTACAATTAGTTCAGTTTGACATAGATTTCTCCAAAAGTCTTGCTAGCTCACTCTGAAAATAACATTTTCATTCATAAATTAAATATCTCTCTTTGAATGGAAATTAAAATTGTTTCACATTTTGTTATAAAACCAGCATTGTTTACGTTTTAATTTAACATATAAGTAGGAGAAAACAACATAGACAACTTGAGATACGCTGCTGACTTGTAACTGAATTAATTACAGAAAATGAAGAAAACGTTCATTAGACGTTGTTGAAGAAGAAAGCAGGAAGAAAGGGGTAGAATTGAACAGCAAAAAGGCAGAAGTAATGGTCGTCAGTCAAAATAATGAGTAAACATATTTCTACCAACGGGATTAAACTCAAGCAAGGGGATCAGTTAAAATATTTGGGTACTTTAACATCAAGCAATGGACGCAACATCACAGAAATCGTATCAACAATAGTGCCAGCAAAAATGAGTTTCCAGAGAATGAAATCATAAGTGCGTAACTAGCAAATAAAGGCGTCTCCATGCAAGAAGAGGAGTCCTGGAGTGCTTTATATTGAACCCATCCTGAGGTGTGGATGCGAGGCCTGGACAATTTAAAACAGCTACAAAAGAAAGTGAAACCTGTTGAGGCAACAGAAATCTGGTTCCAAAGGAGAATGCTACGCATCAACAAACAGAACAATTAGAAGAAGCTGACATAACAAGATCACTCATAAATAAAATTCGTAAACGCCAAGCAATGTTTTTGGGCCATGAGATGGGAATCGAGAAACTGGAACATCTTGTTACAACTAGAATGATTTAAAAAAAAAAAAAAAACGCAGCACGGGAAAATAGTGATAAAACTTGTTGGATGGGCTATAACAAAGAGGCTAAATGTAGGACGAGTGACCGATGCACAAAATGCGACGTGTGATCAAGATACGAGGAAGGTCATGATCGCTACGCTAAAGAGCAGGGCATTTGATTGATTGACTGAGGAAGCCTACGATTAATTCATTGAATTTATTATTTTAGCACAACCAAAAACGGTGAATTCTGGGCTTGTTTCAAAAAGCAAAACGAAAGGCAATTATACATGAGCTTACAAAAAAAGTTAATAAAATTCTCTAGTCTAGTGCTATCAGTTAAAAGCCTGTTGTTTCAATACATAAAAAAAAAAAATTAAAAGAGATGCAGACCAGAGTTGAATTCTGAATATAAGACTGAGACACAAAGGGATTGGTTAATTTTATCATAGCATGCGCTTGGAAAGCATTAATTTTGTCATTTAAAAATCATGAGAATCAGCGTTGTTTGCAACATTAACTTGGCATTTACAAGCAAATAATATATACCTGTTTTTTATTAAATGAAAATAGCAAAACTGCAGAATTACGAGACGGTAAAAAACCACTAGATCCGAATACTAAACAAAATGCAAAAAGAAGCGATGGAAACTGCAAGTATTTAACTCTGCATTTACAACATTAACAAAATAATTATAATTATATAATCAAACACAACAACTACAAATTACAACAATTCGATTCAAGATAAGAGGGGGAAAAAAAATGTTCCCATGCCGGGAATCGAACCCGGGCCGCCTGGGTGAAAGCCAGGAATCCTAACCACTAGACCACATGGGACTTGGTGTGGAGTGGAATAAAAAAATATATAACTTATATTTGTACATTTTGTGTTTTTTTTTTTTTTTTTTTTTTTAAACGAAACAGTTTACATTTTACAAAAGTAATTTTACTCATTTAATTCAATGTTTAGCTGTATCTTACTTTATGTACGGATTACATGATTGTGGATGAAAGAGGAAATTATTGAAATGTCTCCACCCACAAAAGCGTCTCCATTATGGTCGTGCTGCTGACGATCATAAAAATATGATTTCTGTAAAACTGAGGCACAGTGTAACTGTAAGTTACTGAGGTGTGGAATCACCTGTTGGTGTAGATTACGAGGATGAGAGACTATACCAATACAATCTAATTATTTTTAACCGCTTATAATAATTCCGATCGAAACATTCTTGTATTTTTAATTTTGTTCACAGATTAAAATATTCTTAATTTGTGGTTTGTTTATGTAATTAGATAATGTGTTGCATGAAAGATAGAAAGCATAGGCTGAAACAACAGGCCTAGGCTTATACTTTAATACATGTAATACACAATTTTACCATCGTATCTAAGCAGTGCCCCGTGGGTAAGGCATACTGTTTATTTTACGATCAGTGTAGGCTATTTTGAAAGGCTTTAGATTTCGATCCAGAGTTAAAATTGTTACAAATCTTAATAAATCTATCTCATTGTTTTATATCTACATTTAGGTTAAAGCACATTGAAAATAGACTACATTTCTGAAAACTAATAGGAACAAACTTTACGGTTTCGTTTTCTGACAGCGAAAAGATACAAGCGTAGCCTTTATTTTGTTTGTTCAGTCTATAGGCTCAAAGAAAAACTTTTTAATAATTTTAAAATTGTGTAGTGGCAAAAGAGATGTGGATATAAAGGAAGGAGTCAGCACATAAAGGGGAAATAACAAAATAAAGCACCCCCCCCCCCCCCAAAAAAAAACAAAAAACTCAAAACATTAAGCCACAAACTTAAAACTAAAAGAGTCTGCCAATGCAACCCTGACCAAAATTACGGCTTTTCACATCTTTCATTTCTGTTCACTGCTGACCACGATCAATGAAGGTAAAAGGAAACATAACCATAACGTGTATTTTTTCATGTTACATGAATAAATGCACATTGTTGTATTTCTTCATGCTTTATGAATTCACACGGTGCGTATTTCTTCATAATGTGTGGATGCGCTCTAGTGTAAGAATACACCTAGGTTTTGTTAAACTTCTTGAAAAGTTAGTTTATATATGTCTAATTAAACTTACACTCACTTTTGATTCTAAGATATTGGTTTGTAAGCTATAGTGGTAGCAATGTTTTAGAAATCGAAGAACAGTTAATTAAGAATGTAATATATAGAGCGCTTCTTGAATTTTTTAATTAATACCTATATCCATCAACACCTGCTTCTATTCTCATCTCTATAGTTTTAAAATCATGCACTTTTAGTCGATATATTGCTCATTTTTTACCTTTTGCTTTTGTTGCATATGCCTACAAGTACTCATAAACCTTCTGTATTTTCTTTCATGCCTATGTTTTTGTTTTTTCGCTTTTATTACTTTTGTCGTCTCAATCCTGGCAAAAAAAAAAAGAGTTCGGTGCAGTTTATTTATCATAGCTTCAAGTGTACTGCTTATGGTGTCGGTTGAGAGGGTTGAAATCAAATTTCTACATGCACAGTTCGGCCAACTCTATAAACCAGTTTCATTTCAGAATAAAAATTTGCATGTGCAATTTAAAGGGGCTCGATATCCTGTATCCTTTCTTTAACATAAACGCCGACAAGTGGTTGTTTTTTTGTTTTGTTTTTTTTTACTTCCATCTGATGCATCAAGGATTTATCAAGTCATAAGCAGGCGCAAAGGCAAAGAGCATAGCAAGGTCAATGATTGAAAACTTTTCGAAAATGCCAAAACATGTCCTACTTTAAGTTGTTAAGAGTAAACTTTCTGTCTTTTTCTTTTTCCTGTTTACTTTTATTAAGAGTAAATACGAAAAAAAAATTCTTAAAATGCTTATTTCTTTTATTCAATTTAATCCATTACTGCAACAAAGTGTTGGGAGTCATGTCAAGCTTAAAACATGAGAGATAAATACAGTGCAACTCATGGTAAATTGCAAGTAACAATAGGTCACATAAGACGGATTTTTTTCAGGGGTTTATTTTACAAATGAAATGTACTGAAAATGAAAGATAAAAATCTCCTCTTGCCCAGGTTTCACCCCTTATTTTTCAGATGTCTCATCAAATCGTGAAACTGAAAACCACATGATCTACGTCATCAGCTTTTGCCGCATCAAGAAATTCACAGTGTATATTGATTCATGTAACATGGAAAAATAAACAGTTCCTATAATTATAGCCCCATGCGATGACCGTAACATTGTAACAAGCTTCTGTCTCACACCAACTGCACTGGACACACACAAAATGTACGGAAATCAGGCACGACCTCATAGGGTCAACGAGAAGATGAAAAGAGCCTCATAAATTACGCAAAGTTTTATTCTATTTGATATTTTGGGGAGCAAAATCGATTGCTATTGAACTATTTTTTTTTTCTCTGTTACAATTTCAATACTACCGGTAATGATGTTTTACCCCCTAGTCATGTACGGCCCTAGTCTGAATCATAAAATGGTCTATAAAATGGTCGAGCGCCTCTTACAACCTTGACTTTCAGAGAGCAAAATTGTAATACGCTTTCGTCCTGGTATATAAGATGCTGTGTGAAATCGCGCAATAAAATTTAAAAGCATTGATAAACCCGATTGACACTTAGAAAACACTCATTTCTTCTAATCCTTTAGTCCACTCAACATCAAGCTATCCTAACCGTCTTTACTCGGCCTCGGCTAGTGTGTAGTCCTTTAACGAGGCCCACAGTGAGGAACGTATAGGTCTATTTAGTTTCAGAATTTTTTTGCAAATACTGCGGATTTAAACGCACAAACATATATTGTGAGATTTCCTTATTATGGACACACATAACAATATTTGATGGGACAAGTATAGGCCTTTTTTTGGGTGGAAAGAAGGTGAACTGAGCGTTACGTTAAAATTATTCTAGATATAGTAGGTCAAGGACGCCGGTAAGAGAGTCACGTTTGATTTTGCCGGAGAGATTGAGACTACTTTGGCCGGGCGATACGGTTATTCAAGAAATTAACTTTCAAGAAGAATTCGCGTATTGTACTAAAAGAGGCAAGGAAATGAAAAAAAGATGTCTTGTTTGTTTGTTCGTTTTTGTTTTGTTTTTTTATACCGTGTAGGCCTACTTTAAAATAAAGAGGAAAAGATCATTAATGTACCAAATTAACAATAGGCTTACTGATGAAATTTGGTCTCTGGATTATAATTAAAAGAAAGTTAACATAAATTTTATATTTTATTTTTTATTTCTCTCTTTGAATTTTTTCCAGCCTCACAAGTACATTCATATGTAGAGAAAATAGCATTGTTATTAAAACGGAAAATCAGATATCATTGTTTTTATTATTATTCAAACGCTGGCTGACAAGGGGATATAAAATCGAAAAATACTATCGGTGCGATAATAATAATAACAACAACAACAACAACAACAACAACGACAACAACAACAACAACAACAACAACAACAACAACAACAACAACAACAATAATAATAATAATAATAATAATAACCATAATTATAATGAAATGTGAAACGATGTGTATCCCTGGGCTGCAAAAGGAAGAAAAAAAAAAGGATGCTGGCATTTTGACTGTCCTTTCTCTGTTCTTGGTTTATTGAAACTCAGCCTCGAGATTAATGCATTGAATTTTACATGACATTGAGCAAAACCTACAAAATGTTCAACCAGGAAATTTATAAGCCCAGTAGGAAACGTGATATAGCTTGGTGGATTCCAGCCCACATTGTGTATTAAAGATTAACTAAACTGAAAGAAGCAGCTGAAAAAAAAAGAATAATTAGATGGTCAAAATCAAAACTTAAAAAGAATACAGTAATAAAGACTTCGATAAACTAAACAAACCAGATCAGAAAGCTGAAAGAAATGCACAGTATAGTAAACCACTTATTTTACATATTCTATTCAATTAGTACAAACACGATTACAAAAGATCAAAGTTCCTATAAAAATTAATGCAAATTTAATAATATCCTCCAAACATAGCATATTGATTGAAAACATTAAAAAAAAATGGCAACTCGGTTCTGAGGACCAAGAAATCATGGATATAACCGAAAGTCGTGCAACCAATGCCTGGTTGATGATTGAACATGATTTATCCATTTGAAGATGGAAAAGAAAAAGAAATGATTCATGTTGATGGTGATGATGATGGGGTAGAAACGAGAAAGATGAGGATGACGATGATAACGCTAACTGTGTGAATACAAGAATTGCCAGTGATGATTATTATGTTAATGAGGATATTAATTGGGATTAGAGTTGTGATGATGATGATGATTTTTTAGCTGAGACTAACGCCCCCCCCCCCACACACACACACGCACCTCTTCCGATTCCGGAATTTGTAGTTAGTTTGGTACAAAGACACCAGCTATAATTTTATTTTTACTGGTCATTAATAAACCAGGTATTCTTCCATCAGAGGTAGGTTGCACAAGGGTTGTCATTTCATAGAACAAGAGAAAAAACACAGAAGGAGGGAGGGAGGGAGGGAGAGAGAGAGAGAGAGAGAGAGAGAGAGAGAGAGAAAGAGGAAGGGATGGATAGAGAGAGGTAAACAGGAAAATAAAAAAATGGACAACAAAAGAGAGAGGGAGATAGAAGAGAGGTGGATGTAGATACAGGCAGACAGAAAAATGAAGGGAACGCGTGAACAAAAAAACATATAAATCTAGTCCCTTGTCATCACTATTGTACAGTGAAGACGGTTAAAATTAGCGTCCTTAGTCAATAGCGAAAGATATTCTCGAAATTTCAAGTGTTCAGTTATTATTGAAAGTAGATTTAAAACAAAAACAAGTAAGTTGCAAAAAGGTGTAGCTAAAAGGAATACGAAAAAAAAAAAATGCGGACATTCTAGTAGGTTATTACATTCAATCGAAGTAAATTGAGAGGAATAAACATCTCAGTGCCCCACCTCCTTTCTAATCCTTTTAATTAAGCCAGATTCTATAATGCCCCATTATAATCTAGAACGTACGATAACAATGTTGGATTAATCCAGGATCACTGACTTTATCAGTTCCATTAAACTAGATCATCACGACACTATGATTCCCTTTTAGTTTAATTTTAGATCTCGGTGAAAATGAGTAACATCTATGACTATTGTAATGCAAACCAAACAGACCCGCATGCGAATAGAAAGGATAGTGGAATTCCTTTTTTTCCTTTTTTTTCGAGAGACCTTTGCTGTAAAGCTTAATATTGTAGCAGTCATATGTTGTGTCTTCGCTTGGTCATTGAAGTTCAACAAATCCTTTAACCAATTCATACTATCATACTATCATATTTATTATTTTTTTCTGCAATTCAAAAAGCCTGCCCAAGTAAATTTTAATTTCATCTAGAAACTACACTGACGTAAAAAAAATCAGGGTAACTTAAAAAAGAAATCGATCTCAAGTTGTTAAGACATTAGTTGGTATTAATCGAACTGATGTAATGGAACTTCACGATGCATCTTACTTCATTAAAAAAGCATTGACTTAAGACTGACGGAAGTTGGTTTTACGTTTATTATTTCGGCCCTTTATTGGTAGCAATTAGTTTCATATCGTGAAACATTCGCTTCGTATTTTTTCAATAATTATAGGGCAACGCCATAATTTGCCAAGTCAAAAGTAAGTTTGCAATGAAGGTCTCAGGCCTACTTCTCAATAAACTCTAGGCTAGGCATCAGAGTACTATAAAGCGCCGTTCTTTGTCTACTGGAAGCAAGGCACCCGTCAAGTAAAAGCTCTAGTCCATAGTACTCTGTTCTTTAGGCTGATCTTCTCTGACAGCTTGGCACCAACTTGGCAGTCGCATAAGTCGACGTTGACTTTCGTAGACTGGTGAGAAAAGCTGATACAGTTGCCTCGTCAGCCTGTCACTCGAACATACGATAGTATAGAACATTGTGGACACGGCCCACACTCTAATCAGTATTTTATCAGCATCTTTACGTCCATTCGTGGTGTTACTGTCTTGATGTCACATTTTATTTTCTACTTTCCATTTCTAAAAAAAGTGTATTTTTAATAATTAATAGCCTATATGCATTTATATATATATTGTAAAAATTCTTCAGAAGCCTTCCCAGACCACCTTCCCTATCTTATTTTTTATATGAGGGAGAGAGAGAGAGAGAGAGAGAGAGAGAGAGAGAGAGAGAGAGAGAGAGAGAGAGAGAGAGAGAGTAGGAAAAGATTAAGTGCAAGATACGGTGCGTCATTCTAGCTTACAAATAAGCGCACTTGACTGTCAGCTGTATCAGGCACTCATGAAACATGTAAGTGAGGTGCGGAAATGCAAATCAAGTTAGGGCCACAACATCCTAGTCATGACTTGAACCAGGATAATCTTGGCCTTAAAAATCTGCTGTATGCACCAAACAATGATTCCACCTACATTGGACGAGAAAATGGTGATATCGACACCATGGAATTACACAACTGCAGATCTTAATGCTTTGTCTAGTTTTTTGAGAGTATAATGCTAAATAAACAATGGGTAGGGATCGATAATACCTGCTACATCAGTTGGCTCCACAACTCAATAATGGTCAAGCACGTGTCCTTCAATCAGCAACGAAATATTCCCGCAAGCGACGTTTTAATGACCAGTTGCATAATATCAAGCCTTTTGTGGTGCGACAATCGAGGTCTTCATCGGATGGATTTATTGTTAATCGTTGTACTCTAACAAAAATTTGTTAGCGCAGCCTTACCAACACTACACCCACTCTTTCAAGTGGTTATTACATGACTATATTATAATGAAAATGTTCAAGTACAAGAGGAGAACATCGGTCTACTTTTAGGTTTACACCAGGATCTCAGATTAGATGTAATAGCTCATACGAAAGAGGTAGAAATGAAACGTGTAATCAAGAAAATCTTTTTAGCATTTCATCCTATGTAAAAACAAAACAGTTTGAATTTAAATTATCCGACAATGCAATACACTGAGAGAGAGAGAGAGAGAGAGAGAGAGAGAGAGAGAGAGAGAGAGAGAGAGAGAGAGAGAGAGAGAGAGAGAGAGAGAGAGGTGAAAAGCGAAGAAAAAATTGAAAAAGATAAATATTGAATGCAACAAAAAAAGAAAGAGAGAGAAATTGAGAGAGAGAGAGAGAGAGAGAGAGAGAGAGAGAGAGAGAGAGAGAGAGAGAGAGAGAGAGAGAGAGAGAGAGAGAGAGAGCGCACAGACAGACAGAGTGTCAGAGCAAAGATATAGATAGAAATTATATAGAGGCCTGAAACTCTGCCTCGGTCTACATAGTTCTTATATGCCTCGTAACTTTCAAAAGCCTGCAATGTCATAGCCTAGCCCCTACCAAGGCTGCCTTAGCACGATAGTCACCACATGATGCAGCACATTAACTTGTCAAATAAAAATCGTTATACTTTTCAATAGCTTGGATTAAACCTCCCCCACCTCCCCCCCACCCCCTCACCTTTCTAATCTATGACATTAATTTAAAAAAATTAAACACCCCCCTCTTTGAGAGAAAATGCAACATAAAACAAAAGAAAATAAAAATTTTTTCTATCTCTTATGACGATGTAACTTCAACGTTTTTTCACTTATGCTTGAGGCCTTGCTCATCGGTTATGCTTAAGGAGTTGGGTGTAAGAAAGGTTTAAAAAAAAAAAAAAGAAAGAAAAAACCCAGGTATCTCTTGATAGAACTACGATACTATTATGCAATTTTTTTTTTTTTTAAAGAATAAAGAGACCCAGACTTAATTTCATAACTTAATTAAGCAACAGGTGTATAGCAACAACAAAACAACATAAAACATAAGGAAATAAAGATTTTCAGTTTTGACATCTTTTTATCCATACAATAATAGAAGGTGCGCATCACCAGTCCGTTATACAAAAAAAAAACATAACAAAAAGTGTCTCTTGAGACAATTTGACAATAGCAATTTTTTTTGTTACCATTAAGAGACCCATTAACCTGCATGCTTTTGTTTCTTAATCTCATCATTTTTTTTTCTTTGTGACCTGAGGAACAAAAACTGAGTACTTTGTTGCAACATGACTGTCAACAAGTGACAACAGAGTACTAACCGATGCCAGTATCATAATCGAATACGCCCACACCAAAACAGCCACTGTCCTCGTGTGTTCCTTTACTTTCCACTCTGCTTGACCCTAAAGTTCATTTTGTCCTTAGACCGAGTTGGCTTAGGTTCAAGATCTTGGTGCAGCCGGTTCGACACTCAACTGTCTGGACTTGTGGCTTGAAACCTGAAGCAGCGACTTAAAAGACTTGGTTCAAGATTCAAATTCCACAACAGGATAAAGCAGTCATCTTGCTCAACACTCTGAAACATACAAAATGAGTCAATACCACTGCCCAGACGCCCAAACCGTGCAAAAACTGCGCGATATTGCTAACAAGTTGAGAATCCACAGCATACAGGCAACTGACGCAAGCAAGTCTGGGTAAGTTCAGATTTAGATCTATAGATCCACCTAGATTTATATTTCAATATACACCAAGGTGTTCACACAGGGCATACATGCCGCTCGATCCCACAGAGCATGTGCAATTATTGTACTCTTGTAGATCTAATCCATTTCCCGAATAAAATTGAACACAGGTTAATTAGGCCTCTGAGTACAGGTCTAAGTGTAAACTAAAGACCCTAGGATTACAAAGCCAAATACTTTGAATTGATTCTACAAGTACAAGCATTGGAATTTCTCGTGCTGGAAGTGGAATGTTAATAACTTAATTTTGCTTTTCTTAAATACCTATTATGTTAATTCAAGCACAGCGTGTACAATTGTACAATCCAATTTATTACTAGATCTAGATCTAGTATCAGCCTCAGTTGTTTTTTTAAACTTTTATTGAAACTTTGAGAAAAAAACTGCATGAGGAATTTTATCTGTCCTCATTTGAACTTGTTGTAAACGTCATAGCAATCAAATTCAACTTACAAAAAAAAAAAATTGGGTTCATTGCGGCGCATTAGTTTTGCTTATTGTTCTACACCTTTTCACCTTGACTTTGTGTCTAAGTAAAGCTTTCAAAAACAAAATTGGAGACATTTTGCCACACATGGAAAAAAAGCTGTTCTAAATAATTTTTTTTCAAATGAGAAGGAAATAGTTTTTCAAGATAAATCACACAAAGATTTAATGAAAATCTACTCGAAACTGAAAGAAAATTAAACATGCATTACAGATATTTTTTCATCTTTTAAAAGGCTAAAAAAAATGTTCCACACAGTCTTTTAACATTAAAATGAAAACTCTTACTGTGCACAAGTGTGAGCAAGCACATCATGCAACACTTTGAAAAATTTAATACTTACACTTTCGGGTTCTTGAATCACTAGAACACTATGATTATCACCTCATAAAAACCTTAGAAATAGGCTAAGTGGGAGATGAACAGAGAGTTGGAGAAAAATTGTATTCCCCATCCTCAGGATGTAAATTATGTTAATAAAAAATAGTTTCTCACCTTGGAATGAGATTAATTGGAGCCTCATTTTGAACTTAAAGTGTTAATTTGATACAAATGTAACACTTACATTTGTTCAAGATTAGCATATTTATAAGGCTTTTTTTGCTCTGATTTCATAATCAAATTTCTTTGGCTATGTTGTGGATGTCCTGCTCCAAATGAGAGGACTGTTTTAAGAAAGTATCAATAGTCTAATTCCAGTTTGAGAGCTAGAGATCCACCTTGTTTAAGGAGATAGATTTGTACATAACCCGCACTGTAATTCATATTGTTCAGTAGCTCTTGTTTCAGAGTATTCTATGTGGCAAAAGTTCCTTTTGGTCCACCCAGATTAAATCTTACGGATGTGACAAGGTGTTGTGAACATCCTATGGTTATTTATCATTTCGAAATTTATATGAATTCAGCTATCTTAAATACTTAAATTACAACTTTTGCAACTGTTGATTTAATAATGATTTGTGATAATTAGACAATGAATTTTGCTGATATTGTATTTATTGAACTTAAAGATAGTTTAATTCATACAGAGGTGGGCAAGTTTTTTGTAGTGATATGGTATCCAAAAGGCAACTTTTTTTTTTCTCCGCCGTCTCCTTCAAAACCAATTAATCTTACTGAATTTTAATCTGTTGAGATCAGTGTCCCATGCAGTATAAAAAAATTAGAGAACATTTTTGGATTTAGGCTAAAATATGTATTCCAAGGTTCATTACATATTTATTGTAATGAATTCATCAAAATTTTTTGCCAAATCTGTTACGATGAACCAAATAACTTTTAGAAGACTTTTCTCTGCAGTTTATAATTTTTTTAAGTGGATGGCGTTTTTTATTTTATAAATTTATTAATACATATAAACTTTATTTTATTATATAATTGAATGAAAAAATGGAAAAATTAAAAAAAAAATTAAATGAAATTTGGCCTCCTCCAGCACAAAGACAAAAGCATATTGATAACATTGTGACTGTCCCCTTTTCTTCCAGGGCGGCGGTTGTGAATGTAAATACCACTTGCTTCTTTTGCACGCGATTCATACTTTTATACTCTTTCAATCTAAGTTGCCAGATCCACTAATTATCACCAAGGAAATAGAAACATATATGTTAAGCCATTTTATTAGCTTGCCACTCTTAATTTGTCTTGCACCGAGTTTTACAGATTGTGGCTTGATGTAGAATAATTATAATCCAGGTTAACCCAATCAATTTAAAAAAATGAGGGCCTTGAATTTTTTTTCCTCTCTAATATTGTCTGAGCAGTTGTACATTTGTACTTTGCTTTGGGGGGTACTTTTTTCCTATATCATTTTTCTTGTATAGAAAAGATACCCTAAGTTCTAAACTTTGAGACTTGAATATCATTATTTTCTGTAGTGCTCAGCAGCAAATACATGTAGCATGCATGCATTGTTTTTCCTACAGAAAGCCTTGTACCAAGTTTTCTTAATGCTACAATATTTCCGTTCCCCAGTCATCCTACATCATGTTGTTCAGCAGCAGAGGTCATGTCTGTGCTGTTTTTCCACACCATGCGCTATACAACAAAGGAACCAAAGAACCCAAACAATGACAGATTTGTGCTGTCCAAAGGTCATGCTGCTCCCATCCTTTACGCAGCATGGGCTGAGGCTGGACTTTTTCCCGAGTCAGAGCTGCTGAAACTGAGGAAAATAGACTCAGATCTAGAGGGGCATCCTACCCCTGTGAGTAAATAATTGTATTGCAGTCCGGAGTATATTAACATTTTGGTTATAGAAGATAAATTTTGTGAAATGTTTTTTTGGCCTTCTTTTTTAAATAGTGTATTTTTTTATAATGATTATCTGTCATAGTTTTTTTAATATTCATGTGCTTTATAAGTATATGCTGGGCCGTTTGTAGATGATGGTAACAAGGATTAGTGCTTGACTTCTAGCAGCCTCAGGCTATTTCTGATTCTCCCTGTATTGAACATAATGAAAGTCTTTGAACTGTGTTTTGCTGCTGTGAACACTGGGACTGCTCAGTAATACTTAATTGCCTTTCACCACTGTTTTTTTTTTTTGCTAGAGATTGAATTTTGTTGATGTTGCAACTGGATCCCTTGGTCAAGGGTTGAGCTGTGCAGCTGGGATGGCGTACACTGGCAAATACTTTGATAAGTCAGAGTGAGTACCTACCTGTTTACCTTTAGAATTACTGAATCTAGATTGGCTATCATCCATTATTAATATGGTTTTGAGATCATGTGATTCAATGAACTACAATGATATATGTAAAACAAAAATTTTATTTATGAGCATTGGCCTGACCATTTCTTATAACCTAAAGGTTGAAAGCTAAAGAATGGCTTATAATATGCCTATATAATATTTGTTTTAGCTACCGTGTCTTCTGTCTTATCGGAGATGGGGAGAGTGCAGAGGGATCAATCTGGGAAGCTATGGCGTTTGCCAGTCACTACAAGCTTGACAATCTAGTGGCCATCTTTGATGTGAATCGCCTTGGGCAAAGTGAGCCAACTGCTCTTCAACATGACCTAGAGGTCTACAAGGCTCGTGCTGAAGCTTTCGGGTAAGAGAAGGATTGAACTAAAAATTACCAATTTTCTAAATGTAATTTGTTTTATTTTCAATTAGGAAGGAGAAATGTATATGGACAGTTGATAAAGAATCACTGTACTGGTGTGAAATGTTGAATTCATGGACATCATTTGAGCAGCAGCAATAGGAACCTTTCTATTTGTTTTCATGATGAGAATTGCTAATACTTTAAAAATTCACAAGGTACCTCCACAAAGGCAAAAATGGTAGGCAACTTTTAAACAGGAAATAATTTGGGTTTATGAAGGTCTCAGCCTGGAAATGGCTTATATTATACAAGATAAGAGGCGCTTTTTGTGTCTAAGATGAGCCAGGTTCAAATCAAATACTTTTTTAAGATATCTGCTTTCAGTGTGGATTTGCTCAATATTATTTAAAACTATTATTTAAAGCAAATAATAGATTTATATGCCCACATATTATATGGAGTTACTTTTTTTTCATAGCCTCAAAACTGGTCAACAAAAATTGTTCATTTCCCTTCTCAGTTATCAATTTAAAGTGAATGAAATTCTAAATTTTGCAGTCAAGGAATTTAAAGATTCTGTTTCACAAAGTGTTGTTAGGTCTTAAAAAAAAAAAGATTTAATCAAGCTTCAGTGCAGTAAGAGAAAGTTAGTCATGTATGTTTATTCTGTTCATACAATTTAGAAAGACCAGAAAAGTATCTTTTGCATAAGATTAAAAGTCTTCCTTTAATGCTTGTTGCATTAGACCTTGATGAGGATTCTTAAGTTTTAAAGGAAAAAAAAAATCCATTTAAAGCTTTTCATAAATTATACAAAGCCCTTACCTGATATTTTTAAGTTTTATAGAAATCAATTAATCAAGGTGCCATTCTCTTTGACATAGCCTTTCTCTTTCACACATCTCAATCCCTCGTCACTTTCAGTGCATCTGTTACTCGTTCTACATTTGACCACTTTGTTTGTCCATTCAACATCTTTTTCACTGTTTTCCTGTGTTTTGTTTTCCTCCGGTCATTCCAGTTGCCATAAAATGATCCAGTCCATGAGATTCATAGCATTCTCCATAGAAGCCACATTTTTGTTTCCTCCAGGTTCTTTTCTAGCTATTTTGAAATGTTCCGGCCTTGCATCCATACATCAGAATGGGTTCAATAAAGCACTCTTCAACCAACTCTTCTTCTTGTTGACAGCAGACTCATTTGAAAAGAATTAAATAATCTGTTGCTTATAAAAATTACATTCTGAATCAAGCATAATTTTTTTTAATAATTTGATGTGCAATTCAAGCAAATGCTCCTGTCATGTCCCATCTGAATTTATGAAAAAGTTCTGCCATTTCTAGTTCATTTTGGAGAGGGAAGGGTAATCATGGTCATGCTTGTGTTCAAGTGTTGTCACTTTCAAAATCAAAGTGCAAAGAGAGGCCAGTTTTCAGAATACATTGCATGCTTTTACCACAGGTAGATTAAATTCACTTAACTAAGTGATGAGTATGTTTCGACCAGAGTATTTCATTCCTTTCCATCCTACACCTCTTTTTGTGTAGTGTGTCCCAAGTTTCTTTTGGCCTATTTTTAGCTTAAACATGTTCAGAGCAGTGAAATTGATAGATTATATCTTGATAGATGATTTAGGAAATGAATTTTTGTATGCATTTTTTTTTTTACCAAAATTAAACTCATGTTTTTATCCCTTTTTTAATATTAGTTGCTTTAGGAATGAATAGTAAGAATCAGACAATGAAATAAGGTTTTGAGGGATAAATCTTAAAGCCAGCTTATTAAATCTGTTTTAAAACTTTACTTGAAATAATAAGAGTTAAGAGGGTTCTTGATAACAACTGGTTTATGTTTGTGATTTTGATTCCCAACTAGATGGAGCACCCATGTTGTAGATGGCCACAGCGTGGAAGAACTAACTAAAACATTTTGGAACGCCACTCAGGTCAAAGGCAAACCAACGTGCATTGTTGCTAAAACATTTAAAGGCCAGGGAGTTCCAGGTATGTGAACTGGAGTTTTCACCAAAGTAAAGTAAAGATTTATCTTATGAGCTTCATAGATATGATAATCAGTTCAAGTCAACTGTTAATGCATAAAATAGCATTCTACAAATTTAATGGGTTATTAAGACATTTGTTAGCCTGTTGTAAATTTTACTTTTGTGGAAAAATTTGAGTAAAAGAATTAACTTTTATTTATTGATTTCTTCAGTCTACCATCTAAAATTCTATACACAGGTTTATAGAGATGCAATGAAAAACTGTTCAGTGTAATTCCTCAATTAAGACTTTGTAAAGGCTTAAAAAGTCAGGCCACAGTAGTAGTATTTGGATTCCTGGGTTTATATGGAGAGATGATATAATAATAATAATAAAGTGCATTTATATAGCATATCCAAATGATTAAAATGCTCTATGCGGTTTACAAGAAAAAGAATAAGATAGAAGCAGGCTAGAAGGCCTGAACATACATACAGAATGACGTACATAGCATATGTATATGCATGATATATACAAATGGTTTGATATCAGTCTCATTACTAGGCTGATTCTCAGTAATACCTGAGTGCTTTTGATGATTTAATAGTGTTCACTATCTTTGTATTGTTTATGGTTAAAATTGAAATGGACAAAACTGATTTGCTCAGTCCAATAGATATGAGCATTAATTACAGATAATTCTTTGTCTATGAAAATTTCATATTGATTTTAATTTTTTTTCATTGAAACTGCAGTTATAAACAGAATGGGTTTCTTTTCTGTAAAGATTATAGATTTGAAAATATAGAGAAATTATTGAAATTTTCAGTGAAAAAATTGTTGCTGTCGACTGCTTAACCATCTTAGTAACAGTTTGTACATCTTGAAACATCAAAAATATATCTGAGAGCAGCAGAATGTGAAAAATGTACAACTTAGGTCTGTAACTCTGGTGTGCCATTTATAAAGTTGGCTTTTCAAGCGTGAGTAGTGTCGACTTAAATGTCAATTCCCAATTCTTCCAGGAGTTGCTGATGTAGAAAATTGGCATGGAAAGCCCCTTGGAGCCAAGTCGGAGGCAGCTATTAAGGCTATTAAAGAAAATATTGTCAATGGGGGACCACATGGCATTGTTCCAACAGAGCCTTCTCTGTCCTTGAAGCCCATCAACAAATCTGTTCAGCTGGCCTCTCCACCTGCTTATAAACTGGGAGACAATGTGAGTGTCTTGGTAGCTAAGTCAAGCAATACTTTAATCTTCATAGCTACTCAGAGCTGAAAAAATAAATATCAAAAAGATAAATGATGGTAGCAAATCTCAATCTGTGGCTATAGTGTTTTAACATTTTTATGTGAGGGATTCAAAACCGCAATTTGAGACTGTGAGATGAGGTCCTTTTTCTTGTAATTTTTTACATTCCCACGTTGTGTTACAACCAGAGAAGTTCAATTTCCTCATTTTTCTCGCTGCAGCTGAGGAAAGTAAGATATATCGTAAATGAAAGTCATTGTCCTCGCAAGTCTGTCGAAGAAAATCCTCAGGAGAGACCTAAAATGATATGATTTTAGTATTGCTTTGAACTGAACTAGTGTGTACAAATGCATTGTCAACATTGAATCAGATTAAAAGACCCATTTCTTAGAGTTTCTTTTCAAGACGACCTTAATTTAACACATTGACCTGGATTTAAGTTGCATTGTAGCACATAATCACTATCTAAATTTCCGCAATTCAAGCTTTTTGAAATGTCTTGGCCAACTTTTGATTATTTATTTATATATATATATATATATACACACATACACACATAAATACAGATACACATGCAGGAACAATTTACTGTTAACAAAGGCATGTTTCTACACCTGCCTGAGAGATTTTTCTGTTTTATCAGTGGGCACTCTTGATCACGCTTTAGTTAAAATGGTCAATTAAAGTTACATAAGGAATGACTGTAATTTGCATCTGGAAAAATCAACTTAACGTAAAATCCACAGATATGTTTTGTTGCTGTTTTCTTTTCTTTTGTTTGTTTTTTGCATTGTATCATTTTGCCTTTGTGCTGTTATATTGCTTTATTAAACATTTTTTTAGTTTTTCATTACATTATTGAACATAGGATATTTTGTAATAATGCAAAATGATTTTGGTGGTTCTGTGAATTTTCTAGAACTTAAAGCTTAGAAATGCACGGATGAATAAAAAAAAATAGCTGCAGAGTATAACTTCCACCACATATCTTCGTATGAGAGAAATAATTATCTGTAGATAGGTTGAAACTAAAATGGCAAAATAATGTCAACAAGTATCTGTGTGTGATAAACTGCTTCTCAGCTAAAAACTCGACTATCCTGCTTTCTGACTTGCTTTTGATCACATAGCAATCGGTCATTTTGTGGCAATCTATCATGCCCACTGCTGCCTTGAATGTTTGAATGTTTTAAGCTGTAACTTATTGTTGTTTCTGTTATTATTAGTATTGGTTGCTGCAAGAAAATTAAAGTAATAGCACCAGTTAAAGCTCAAAAAGGTGTGGTACTAGCAATTTTGGTTCACATCAAGAGAGTTGTGCTTCCCAGGGTAATAGCAATTTAAACCATCTCTGGAAAAAAAATTTTATTTGGAAAAATATAATTCTTTTTCCCTTTCATTATAACAGAATTATGTTTTCCCTCATGATCAGGTTGCCACTAGACTGGCTTATGGTACAGGCCTGGTCAAGATAGGAAAGTCAAATGACAAAGTTGTGGCTATGGATGGGGACACCAAGAACTCCACCTTTGCACAAAAGTTCAAGGTTTGTGTAGTATGTCAGTGAAAACAGGAAAAAAAATTGACAAAAAAAATGAAGATTAGCATTAAGTCTGGGCTTTGAAAAAATTCCAATAAATTTTTTTTTTATTTGTGACGATTTGATATCAACTATGTTTACATCAAATAAAATTCATAATAGGTATTTATTGATAGACAAAATGTAATGTAATTGAATAAATTATCTCTCAGGGTTGTTAAGAGGTGGCTTTTTAGTTCACCAGTCACCAGCCAAACGCTCCCAGTAACCTGATCAGGTCATGAGGTCAACTGCTGGGTGGAATGGGGATTCACGTTTTTGAGCTGGGGTATTTTGGATGCATCATTTTTAATGTTTAAACATGCATATAAGGCTGCATCAATGATAATGGAAAGCATATAATTTGAAGGTATCGTATTCATTTAGGATTGGGAAAAATAATGGAAGTTTTATTTCTTAAACTGAAAGAAATGCAGAGCAGTTTGATGCCCAAGAATTTGGTAGCAGCTGCATTTCATTATAGGGATGACAGTTTTTAATGACGCCAAGAGAAGCTTTTGGAACTATATTTTATGATGAAATTTCTTCAATGATTCATTAATATGTTGAATAATGCATATAACCAAACGGCAACTGCGAAGAGTTCTCAGTTCTTTAGCTATCTTGAGTTAAGTTTCTGATCACAACCTTTTTAAACAGCTAGCTGGTTAAGATTCTGTATTCTTTGTCTCCTGTTTACTGTTTATCTCTATATCTTGAGCGGTATCGCGGCTCTTCGTTTATTAGTTCTAGATCTAGTAACATCATCCTCTCAAGAGGAATTTAATAAATACCGATAGTGATCTATCAGAGAAACAAATAAGGAATCTGTGTGGTTAAAGAAAATAGACCTAGTTTTACAACTTGATATTAAGTTTTGACTACGATTTAGAATAAGGTCTAATACTAGATCTAGATTTAGAGGGATATGATCAACAGTGATTAGCCAACAATTTAAAATTATCTTAATATCATGTGGCTACATAATTCTGTTAGTCTAGGAAAGCCTATTGTATCTGCAACCTTAAATCTAGTAGTCTTTCTGAAACATATAAACTTCCAATGAAAAAAATCATGTCTCCTAAGTCGTAAGAATATATGAAATGTTTTTTTTTTCGACGGGATATATTTTCGAAAAATCGTATAAAATCTCATAAAAACTCTTTGAGGGGAATTCATATTTAATTATTTTATGCTATAAAATGGGTTTTAATTAAAAATATTGTTCGGGTTTGGAAATATTCATTCTGAAACAAGCGCATTGTCATAATTATAAACTCGAGCATTTTATAAATTTTAGCACTAAAATTTTGAAAAAGAAATAGCAGAGATATTACAATCTAAAAACTGGTGAAAATTGTAAATCTCGAGAATCAAAGATAATGCACAAGCACCCTTGCCGGCGCTATGCTGGTACCACAGGGTTCATCGTCTCCTAAGTTTGTTTAGCCAGGCCTGACAGGTGATTTATTACCGATCTGCCCACTGCTCGCGGATACCTGGAGTATGCATGGCAGAAAACTTAAGGGCCACTCTCAGTGGTTTTTAAACAGCTTTGCTCTGTAAAGAATTCAAAGAATTTAAATCCCTAGCGAACTAAAATTTTCATATGGAAATGAAATTTTTATTGCAAATTCTACTGAAAGCTTTTTTAGTTCAATGCTGCCATTTGGGTGTTTTAAAAACAAAAAATGAAGAACGAGATCAAGAGTTAAAAAAAAAAAATAGAAAAAAATCTGAAGTTCTTAAAGCAAGCAAGAAATGATTTAAAATCCATGCTTGAGTAAAGAGCTATATTCATATTCAAATGTATATTTTTTTAGCATTTGCAAAATCACATGCAAATGTTTAGAACCAAGAGAAAGTTCTGTTATGGATAGACTTTTTATAGATAAAAAAGCAGAACATTTCTCACCAATTGTCTTCAATACTGGAAAAACGTTGCTTAGTATAATTTCAAAGATTTCAGGAACATCATTTGTTGTTTTCACACAATTTCATTAATGTCAATATTTTATTCTTTCAGGATGCATTCCCTGATCGCTTCATTGAATGCTTTATTGCTGAGCAGAATCTTGTGGGTGTGGCCATAGGCTGCGCTTGCCGGGATCGTACAATCCCATTTGTCAGCACCTTTGCCTGCTTCCTGTCCAGAGCTTTTGACCAAATTCGCATGGGCGCCATTTCTCAGACAAACGCAAATTTCTCAGGCTCACACTGTGGAGTCTCCATCGGAGAGGATGGCCCATCTCAGATGGCCCTTGAAGACCTGTCTATGTTCCGATCCATCCCAGGATCCACTGTCTTTTATCCATCGGATGCTGTATCCACAGAGAGGGCTGTGGAATTGGCAGCAAATACTGAAGGAGTCTGCTTCATCCGTACCAGTCGTCCAAACGTTCCCGTCATTTACAACAATGATGAGCCTTTTGAAGTAGGCAAAGCTAAGGTGGGTTATTTTTTAACTATGGCATTTTGAATAAAGCAGTAAAGTAGGACTAGGCGATACAGAAGATAGCTGAAATAGACTAGCTTAAATTTTGGATTTTTTAATTGTTGAATTTACCTCTGGTCAAAATCAGGATTAGTGCAAAATTAGGGTTTAGTAAACAATTCGTCGCAAACATGAATTTCATTCCTTTGCCATGGTACAGCTTGACCTATTGCAGGTAATAAATTTATCTTGTATGTTTTCTTTTTCAGATTGTCAGGCAAAGCAACAATGATCAAGTGACGATTGTTGCCTCCTGCGTGACCCTGTTTGAAGCCACCAAGGCTGCAGAATCGCTGGCTGCCAGCGGAGTCAACATCCGCATCATTGACCCATTCACTATCAAGCCCATTGACGCAGCTACCATCATTGCCAGCGCACAGCAGACTGGAGGAAGGATTATCACTGTTGAAGATCACTACGCTGAAGGTTGGTAGTTATCAATCTTGAGCCTCTAGTTTCCTTTGTATCACAAAGTGAACATGAAAGAAAATTCAGATACAGTGACTTACTCGACAGTGGGTAACTTATACTATTACGAGAAATGGTAGAAGAATGTGCTGTGTTGAAAAAATATGTATTGATTGGGGAGGGCTTTGACTTACACATAGAAATTGATGTGTTTGAATGCCTCCTCATTTCAGCCTTGCCCAGTCTACAAGGGATTATTTTGATATAAAGAGAAAATTAAAGCCTCAGTGGCAATTGATACACAACAATCTATTCTTGTCCTTCCACCCTGTCTTCTACATGTCCTCCTCTTTCTTCTTCCCCTTATTCTTTTTCTTTCATTTCTTTGTATTGCAAGACAGCACATTGGATTTTACCAAGGAAAGTTTGCTAAGTTTGTATTAACATTTTTTTTTTCATATTTAAAATTATTGCCAATAAATGACCTCTTCTAAAGGGTTCAATCAAGGTCAAACAATTTTGCCTCTCCATGCAGTCGTGACACATTGCTGATAATAAAAAAAATAGTGATATAAGGCTCTCCTTACTCTGTTATAAGCATTTTGTATGCAAGTTTGAAACAGGATTCTGCGCAGAAAGGAGCATAAAAAAAATTTGCTTCCACACAAATAAAATGCTGTTGTAGCACTTATCCAATTATAAGAAACACAGTTGGAACCTTTGGGTTTTCTGGTTTTATTGAATTATTAAAGTATCATCCGACTGTGTCGAGATATTAGTCTCAACTCAGAAAGTAAGCTCTTGGTCTCCTTAACTTCTCTGTGGTGAGCTCTCTTCACAACCTCGGATGTATACATTCGTCACGGGTTAGTCTTTATCATTGTCCAAGATTTAAAAGTCCAAACGCCACACTGTTAACTATATTTTTTTTTTAAATTAAGAAAATAACTTAAATAAGTGAGCTTAACATTTTTTTAAACTTGAAAATGTAAGTTTGCGTTTTGGCCTGTCATAACTCTTTTGTCCAACACCAACCCAACACACACACACACACACACACTCTCTCTCTCTCTCTCTCTCTCTCTCTCTCTCTCTCTCTCTCTCTCTCTCTCTCTCTCTCTCTCTCTTTCTTTCTTTCTTTTTGAATTTTGTGATATATTTTGTTTATGCCTCTGTCTATGTCTGTATGTAGCTCACTCTTTCTTTCATAAATTTCTTGTCATCCTGTAATAAAGGAAATCGAATACTTTACTTTTCTCAATATGCTTATAGATACTTTTAAAGGCTTAAATTAGAAAGCTGTGAATTTTCACATGAAGTGCATTGCCTTGCGAGAAATGTTTAAAAAAATTTGTGAACAAATTTGGATTCTAAAAAATTAACTGACTATTCGTATTCTGTTTGCAGGTGGCATTGGAAGTGCCGTTAGCTGCGCTGTGAGTGAGCACCGTAATATTGTTGTCAAGCGACTGTTTGTGCCAGAGGTCCCACGCAGTGGTCAGTGTGGCGAACTGCTGGAGAAATATGGCATCAGTGCTGCATGCATCTCCAAGGCAGTCCAAAGCATGCTTTCATCGTAATGTGTGACGCAATTTCTCAGCAATTGAATGAAATATTTTGTCAGCGCTTGTAGAGAATTTCTACTGAGGATTCTAAACTCTCCTTGTATGGAAAGAAGCAATTGATAAATATTTCTGTGACCTTCTTCTTATCCTTAACAAAAGAATCAAATTCTTATCTTTAACAAAAGAATCAAAGATATACCTTGAGTTAGTAAATGGAATTTGTTTTATATATGGGTGGATCTGTTATTTGTTTTATAAAGCTCATCTTTTTTACTTTAAACAGTTTGTTTTTCAAGAGACCCGTTTTAATATTGTTGAATATGATAATGTGATTTATGCAGATTTAGGGGATGGAACTTGACCTAAAACACTATGAACAGTCCGGCTTGCTCTGTATATTGTGAGTCTCAATCAATGTTGTAGCACCTTTTTTATTATCACATTTTGCCAGCTTTTCTTTGTAACCCTATTAGTTATTTGTAATTTCATTTCTACTCTTTATGAAGAATAAGATTCCTTATTTACATAAAGACATGACTTTTTCTTTCACTTAAAAATGTTTTGTACAATATTTTACTAATTTTTGTTACGGACCACTCTATCAGCAATTTTTTTCATAATTAAAATACACGATGATGTAGTTGCAAAAATATGTACTTTTTGAATCTGTTTCTAGTTAAAAGGAATCTTTATTTCCGCATTTATATATTGAATACCGTATATTTTTCTCCTTAATCTTTAAGCTTTGACAAATATTCTTCATTTTATTACATATAGGTGAGTTAAAAAATCATAACAGTTGATGATGCCATAATAATTGTGATCCTTCCTTTGCTTGTTATAGGCTTGTCATGTAGAGGGAAACTTGTGTTTATCTTAGATTTCTTTCATTTTTTTACATTTTGTTGGACCTAATAAATTTTGCCGAATTGTTGTTTTGCTTTTGAGATGTTTTTGTCTACTTTTCATCGTTTTTCTTTTTATTGAAAAATGTTTTACAAAGAACTATAATTTTTATATTTTCTAAGAAAAAGTAGTATAGTAATGATGTTTTTTGTTTTTATAAACACTTGGCTAACTTACCAAAGGGTTTTGGTTTCAAATCTAGCTAGATCAGGTATTGATTTTGGTTGGTGGAAAATTTTTGAACACACATTTCTTCACCTCATTCAGGTGAAAAAGAAAGATTATTTGCTAAGGGAAATTTTATCAAATAACTTAAGCTTTGCAATCTTTTTAAAATTGTTTGTCTTTCAGTTTCAGGTGTATCTGTAGCCTGATTTACAAAATTTAAAATATGATCAAGCTATTTTCTGAATTCATCACACTTAAAAAAAAAAATTTTTGTCCTTTTTCCAGGTAATCAGTCATAATTATAGCTTGTCAATCCCAGAAACACAAGAACTTTCCACTTGATCGGTTATCCAAGGTTTTCTATTGCATGGGGGACATTTTTTGGTTCTGGATCAAAATGATCATTCCATGTTTCATCCATGAGTCAATATGTTTTTTAAAAAAAAAATGTCGTTGGATTCTATTTGAAGGAGAGTTTTCAGGGCTCAGTATTCTGCTTCCCTTGCTCACTGGTTTATAGGCTAGATACCCACCGTTTAGAAACCTTACTCGTCTTGAGATGGTTATGGTGAATCAATTCAATTGACCTCACACTGAGTCCAGTTTCCCTTGAGAACTGTTTGACAATTATGCGTTGATCTTTTAGAACCAGCTTCTTTAATATTTCAGTTACCACAAAAGGCGGACAGCCTTCACAATCTTCATCACCAACATGAGTCCTTATTTGAATTTTCTTACCTAGTTTGTCACATAATTATATTGTTGACATTTGTGACCATTTCCTGAAAAATACCAGAAGGGGTTTTTCCTTCTAAGTATTAAGATTTGATAACCCAGTGATATTCAACTAGCTCTATATCGTAGCTATAGCTACGAAAAACAATTTCTTACTTTGGTTTCGTACTAACAAGTAATTAATTAGCATCGGATTTTCTAAAAAATTTGTATTTTGCGTTTCAAAGAAATGATCTAATTCTAAAAGATGACTTGATTTCATTACTTTATCTCTATTCCTTCCTACTCAGACCAAAGACCTTTTGAACCCCCCTCCCCCCTCAATTCTCTGTATTAGTTTCTATGTGGCTACATTAAAATTTAGGGGCAAATCTATATGTTATTACTCAACTTTACCGAGCATAGACTTTTCGCTGTTGCACTGTCAGTTTTACAAAAATAACCATGGACAAGTTTTTTTATGGGTATTATTGTAGTTGATTATAACTTTCTTTCCTTTAATTGTCCTGAGACACTAATTTTCTACAAATTTTTGAACATATTTAATCTTTTCTGTGCTAAGGATAAAAAAATTTAGTAAGAAAAATATTTTTTTTTTCAAAGTGGGTCTACTTCACTACCCCTTTTGATCTTGGGTCTTGTTTCACCAAGACTTCATCATTTTAAATAAATGGAAAAGAAGGAGAGAATATCGTTTGTGGTTTTTTTTTCAAAGGGATTTTTGTCGATAAAAGCAACAATTTGAATATAGAAATTCTGAAATAATGTGGAAAAAAAAATGGAGAAAAATGAATCAGGCAGCTGCTTTGGCGTGAAAGACTTAAATTATGCATTAGAAAAAGCACTGATTGGTATTGGAAAACTTAACGAGCATGAATAGAAATATATGTACTGCAGAGAGAGAAAAACAGCTCATATGGAGAACTATATTTTTTTTAATACATGGTACATGTAATTGTTTAAGACATGCAAGTATTAGTAATTCATGGTACATGTAATTGACAAAGGTATGCGTATAATAGGAATGCATGATACTCATAATTGACGTAAAAAAAAAAAAAGGCATCAATATACATCAAAGCAGCCTCATAAATATTGACATCTCAAGTAGATAAAAAAATACTCGAAAAAAAAAAATTGCAGGTCAGATATGTGATACGAAAAAAAAATATCAACATGAAGCTCGGCGTGGCAAAATGAGTACAAAACAAGTTCCCTGACAAAATTTGAAAAGAGGGTACATTTTTTGCCCATAATGATATATGGCTGTGAAAAGCTGTAAATGGTTGAAATGTTTTAGAGATAAAAATTATGAACGTTGATTTAAAAAAAAATAATACTGCAAAAGATGAAACTTAAATGAAATTGTTAACACACACACTCAGTACATTTATACTGTAGAGAGAAAAAAAGTGAATCAATTCTAAAAGACCTTCCGGGACGGACAAGGAAACTGGGAGTGGAGAATGTAAAATTGGCTTTAAAATCCTTTATTTAATCATGATTTCTTGTGCTATATCACTTGGCAAAGACTTGAAAGAATCGACCTAAATGTTTCAATATAATTAGGTCATGGTACAAAACTTGAAGTTTCTGCTCTGATTATTGGAACTGGGAAGAAAGATGAAAATGGGAGTGGATAGACTACATGAACTTCACGCATTTTATTCTTTCTTGCCATGTATTTATCCCTTTTGTCTTTAGTTTTACATCTTCCTCGTCTTTTCTATTTCCTCGTACAATAGAACAAATCCTTGCCCGGCATCCCTCTGTTCCCATATTCTCCACACACCTTCGATCTACGGTCTCTCTACACACCTTCGATCTACGGTCTCTCCACACACCTTCGATCTACGTGTCTCCACACACCTTCGATCTACGTGTCTCCACACACCTTCGATCTACGTGTCTCCACACACCTTCGATCTACGGTCTCTCCACACACCTTCGATCTATGATCTCTCCACACACCTTCGATCTACGTGTCTCCACACACCTCCGATCTACGGTCTCTCCACACACCTTCGATCTATGGTCTCTCCACACACCTTCGATCTACGTGTCTCCACACACCTTCGATCTACGGTCTCTCCACACACCTCCGATCTACGGTCTCTCCACACACCTTCGATCTACGTGTCTCCACACACCTTCGATCTACGGTCTCTCCACACACCTCCGATCTATGATCTCTCCACACACCTTCGATCTACGTGTCTCCACACACCTTCGATCTACGTGTCTCCACACACCTTCGATCTACGGTCTCTCCACACACCTTCGATCTACGGTCTCTCCACACACCTCCGATCTAAGGTCTCTTCACACACCTCTGATCTACGGTCTCTCCACACACCTTCGATCTACGGTCTCTTCACTATCCTTTGCTCTATTTGGCCCTTAACTAAAGGATTTTCTCATATTCTCCACACACCTTCGATCTACGGTCTCTGCACAATTCTTTGCTCTATTTGGCTCTTAACTAAAGGATTTTGCAAAAATTTTGTAATTTTTGTTTTGTTTTGAAATATTGGTTTGAAGCCAGAAAGTACGTAATAAAGCATTTATAATGGTCTTATACTGGGCAGGTACACCTTAAAATCATTGTTTGTTCAGTTGGAGGGCCTTGTAGGTGCTGACAACGATTTTACTACAGCCATTCAATGTTCACAGCAAAGCTATAGAGGCATAAATGGCAATGAAAAGCAATGAGCAATTAATGCAAATCGAAAATGTATTATTATTATTATTATTATTATTATTATTATTATTATTATTATTATTATTATTATTATTATTATTATTATTATTATTATTATTATTATTATTATTATTATTATTATTATTATTATTATTATTATTATTATTATTATTATTATTATTATTATTATTATTATTATTATTATTATTATTATTATTATTATTATTATTATTATTATTATTATTATTATTATTATTATTATTATCATTATCATTATTATTATTATTATTATTATTATTATTGTTGTTGTTGTTGTTGTTGTTGTTGTTGTTGTTGTTATTATTATTTTGCCTCAACAAGTGCCATAAATCAAAAGAAAATAAATAACAAATATCATCGTTAGTTTCTTTTTTTTTTTTTAAATAAAGTTTTAGCGAGCTTTGTTGGGATATTAATTTTGTGTCCTAAGTTGTTTTTTTTTTAATTGAAGTAACCGTATGACATCACCAGTCTTCTCCCTTCAGATATTTGTTTTTCCTCGTTCTTTTTTTTTTTAATCTGTGCGTGAATAGTGAATATAATTTATGAAACACCATAATACGGCATTTATCTTCAGTTATTTCTTGAAAACAAATACATTGGAAAAAATTTTTATATTCATTTCTTCGTTTATTTCTGCTTTCGCTTATGCTATGGTTAGGTGACTATTTATATATATATATATATATATATATATATATATATATATATATATATATATATATATATTGCTACAAGAATACACTATGCATTCTACTGAATTAGATGCTATATCATAAAAGGGCATGGTATATATTTATTCTTCGTTCACACGCACACCACACTCTCTTTCTCTCTATCTTCCTCCCTCCCATCCACTTGCTAACAGAGCCTCATGGATGAAGATGTAAATTTTTAATTTTCAAGCAATCCATAGCCCCTTGGTGCTCTCTACAATATTCTTTTTTCTTGCATGCTGGTGTTGATCCCTCGCAACCCAATTGACAATCTCTTAGTTTTAATTAATCTTCTATCCATCGACTGACCTGAAGTCCGTCTTAGTGAAAAGCCCATGAAATCACGTTGACACGTCCATTCATGCTAACTTATTTAATACTTCTTTCTTTTTCCTTTATTGTACTTACTTTTTTTCCCACCACTGAACACTGGCTGTGGTGCCAGTGGTTTTTAAACAGTCTAATTTCTCCAGGGCAGACACTGTTGCTTAATGTGCCTGTAAAACCTGCAATGACATGTCTGCATAATACTGCAGGCTATTCACATTTTAATGGTTCGTCGGTTTTGTTCCTTTCTTTTCCTTTCTTGTTCTTCTTTTTCTTTTTTCTTTTTGACATCCGCTGAAATTAATATAGAGGCTTATTTTGTTATTTTCCGAGTCAAACGAATCAAAATATGGAGGGCCCAACATTTTCTGCATGATTTCTAGAAACTTAGAGCTTATACAGTATACGTGTAAATAATGATGCTGATGCTTGAAATGAAGACTCACCTAACCGCAGCGAACTACAAGTAACTGAAATCATGCCTAAAATTATTCTCGAATACATAACTCCACATCCGGAAAAATTTGCGAAGTTGAATTCTATCCTTGATACAAGGTTACACACGATCTTCGGGGTTGAGGAGACCAGGTTGTCCACCGGCTATGAAGAGGACCGTCTTGATCAACCGAACATTTCAAATCTGGCTAGCGGTCGAATTGCGCTGACAAAAATCGTTTTCTTAAGATTTTAAATTGCGCTTCAAAGAAATTGCCAGGAAAATAGTGCAAGTCCGCACCGCGATAAAAGCTGAAGAGTGAATAAACTATACTTGCAAAAGTAAAGCGGCTGAAAATCAATGATAAAAACAGCAACAGAGGTTTCTCTCCCAAAGGTGTGCAAAACAGCTTCATTCCTAGCATTATTCGATATCCGCTGGAATTTAAAGGCAACGAAAGAAATAAGACACCGACCGAAAACAAAAACAGTTACTATGACAACTACCGTTTTCCTTTGAGGCATCATTTCCCTAACGTACAGAGGAAACAGGACACAAAGAAGTTTTTCAAGGGCAATGTGAGCGATGACACATGTGTGTTTTTATCGACCCTTTCTTAAGGCCAGCACACGATGACGGCAAATATCTGACGCATCAAGTGGTTGCTTAGTCCCGGTTAAGATGAAGAAATTGCCGATGACACTCAACAACGATATAACCAAGAACCCAAGGTCACAAATACCTGGAGTGAAGTAACTAATAATTATCGAATCTTGAAATCATGAATATAATATGAAGAGAGAGAGAGAGAAAGAGAGAGAGAGAGAGAGAGAGAGAGAGAGAGAGAGATAAGCAGAGACCAGAGGAGTAAGAAGGGTAATGACAGTCTTAAGTGGAGGTCAGTAGTAAACTTAGCATTGTGGTCAGCAGAAGGTCAACACCCTTCCAAGTGTCCAGCGCTTGATACATTATTGACACTTCGGGACTGAGAATGGAGTAAACGCAGCTGTAAGTAAAAAGTAGTTTTGTTTCCCCCAATATATTATATTTAACAGCTAAGCGTGCCTAACAACTTTTCTTTTTGCCAAATGGAATATCGCTTGTAGCTTAGAGAAGACCGGTTGTTAGAAATGGCGTGCTATTTTAGCAAAGTGACAAGCTTTTTCATTGCTCTTTACGAGCCACTTATTCCAAGTCGAGTCTTGCATCTTGTGGCGTAAGACCTAATTATTTATTATCAAACAACATGTGCTCTTTTCTCTTTGTGGTTTAGTAATTGTATTGAAAAAACCTCCTCATCTTAGCTTTTTCTCTTTAGATTTAAACTTTATTTCCGGTAAAGAGAATATTTTACCAACCACGTAACACTTGTAGTATATCATTAATCTTTTACAATTAGGCCTACTATTAATGTCATATTTTTATCAAGAGTGTTGGAAAAAAACTTAGATTGTTGCTTAAATTTACGATTTTTTTCAAGAACCCATAAGTATTTTGACTGTTATGTAACTTTTTAAAAAGAAATACAAAAAAAAAAAAAAAAAAAAAAACACAAAAAAATAAAAACATGCGAAATAAAATAAGCATTAGTATGTTCATGACTTTCATCGGGTGGTCATGTTTGCCAAAATTTTCTGAAGGACTTCCGAATGGGTACGGTACCTCTATCAGTATCATACTAAAGAGGGCTTTGTTTGATATGACCAATGTTTGGCATATAGATCTTTTTAATGCCTTAAGTAATTGAAAATCATTTTCTAACAACGAATTACCAATAAGAAAACCAAGACATCATTATATCCTTTACCATATCTATACTTCAGAAATTACACGTATTCAATCGGAAGTCCTGCCAAATCTTTTTGTTTACCTAAAATATGGTCATGACTTATGACGATATTACAGTTATGTTTTAGAAGTTCTGAAATAAAAAGTATAAACGTTATACAAACAAAATCTCTTTCCAGCTTTGTGTGAGTGTGTGTGTGTGGTGTTAAGAAAATTTAAAGTTGCTTTTTGCCTTGGTTCATTGGATTTGATTTTAAGGGGAAGAATCTGCTGATTTAGCTCGATTTAAAACATGCGATAAACTAATAGAAAGTAACATGTAACGCTTTTTTTCTTGCAACTTGGTTGTTAACTGCTTAATGGTGAACGTTCTTCAATAGCTTTAAACAATTTATACGTAAACCAAAAACCATCGCTCATTGCGGGAGACGGACCGTTCAAAACAGCTGAACACCGCACACATGTTTAGAGTGCTAAGTTCAGTAGTACAAATGTATAAGTCACTAGAAGGCTGTATACTTGAACTCCCGACACATTAGTTATTCTAAGTTTGAAGATAACTGAGAGGTTTACTAAACGTTTCTTTCACAGAAATAATAATACTTTTTTTTTTTGAAAAACAGAATACTCAAATGGTTGAGATTCCAAAACTATTTAATGAAAACTTAGAAAAATTATAAGGCTAGCAATACCATCGAGAAGCCTATCATGTAACTAAACAAAAGCAAAAACGAAAATAAATAAAATTTAAGGTCATCTTAAAACCACAATTAAACGATAAAGCGAAAAGAAAGAGAGGTTTTTTGCTTAACAACCTTTATCTTGAGATTGATAACGATCGCATGAACTGGCTAGCACAGTATTTGCAATATCTTTTGTAGCAATAAATAATTAGTGTAAAACAGATTATTTTAACTTACAGAAATCAAGACACAAATACGCTATTGCATCAAGATAATTGATAGACGACTTGTTAATCAAATCATAAAGAGATCGCTTTCTACTGCCCCCCACCCTCACCCTCTCCTTATCCACCCCTCCACCCCACCTCTTCCCCTCAAATTTCTTTTCTTTTTTTTATTTTTATTTTCTGCGATCATATATTTCCTCTGGCTAATTATTTATAGATCATTAGTTTTAACGTTAAACTTCATTAAACTTGCGTTGTCAAGGAAGACGTTATGTAAAGTTGAGTTAAATCACGCCTTCAAAATGAAATCAAAAGGTGAAAGACTGATCACGGTACCGATGTGTAATTTACGATCCAATAACGTGGCTTGTAATTAAACAGCGTTGCAATGCGTCTTTCCTTTCGTTAACAATTTTTTTTTTTTGTGTGCATTTTTGCGACATCTAGTTTCGCTTCAGATTTGTGACACGCTCTTAAATGATTAATACTTATACGAACTGTTCTCATTAGATCATCGCATGTTTTGCCATATTTGCCGCCATGGTTAATTTTAATGATTATTATCTCTTATTTCAAACAGGTTCTGTGTTTCTACTATGTTTATTTTATCTCAAGTAAAGGTTATACCTTTAAAGTCTATGCTTAGTAAGTATGGCATACGAGGAAAAAAAAATGGGAACATGCATAATTGTTTTCTTTTCTTTGTTTTTGTTTTGCTGCAAATGTTTATCCTCAATCTTGCTCAGCAAACAAAACAGTCATGACACGATATTACATCGGGCTATTTCCACAAAATTTAACTTTATTTACCTGTTAAAGGAACGAACTTAACTAACACAAAACAGCCACTGACATACTTCTTAATCACATACGAGCAAAGTCTTGACCGATAATTATATTGAAAGTTTACTGTATCGTCGACCACTCCAATCACGGTGAGATTCACGTCTAGGTTTCCCCTGGAAACCATAATTATGAAAAACAGAAATTGTCTTTCCTATGTACTTAGACCTAAAAAACGCTATGAAAAATGGAAATTTCGGAATGAAGCTCAGTTTCCTCCCTGTGTCCTAGGATCTGGAAAACGTTATGCATCTACGAGTATAATTGTAAATAAATGTCCACTTAATAATAAGCATTATCGATCAAATTGTTTGTGCATTTGAAATATTATGGGAATTTTTTTACACATTCTATGGGCATGTGTATGTATGTTATAAGACTAAGACTTTTTGTATGTTTTCTACCAAAAAAAAAAAAAAAGCAAAAATGTCTGTTTTTGATAATCCATAAAACGTTAAGAATAGTTTTTGTTTCGCCCGTCGTTATTCAGAACGCTGTATAATTTTTGAAATTTCTTTGTTATAGGTATATGCTAATAAAATTTGAAAAGTCATCTTGTGAAGTATTTTTTCATGCTCAGTATCGAGAACACTTTATTCATGATTTCATCCATCTAAAATCTTATAACAGACGCTTAGCGTTGACCTTTTTATTTTCATTACCATACTGTCATGGATCAAACAAATGAGAAAGAATATTGTTTTATAATACCAGCATTAAGTGTAAATGCTGGTAGAGGGTCTCGCTGTATGAAGGTTTTGTGTATGGCTTTTAGTCCGATTAATCGCTTCATCTTTTGAGGGTTTTTTTTATGGACGAGAACTTAAGGGTCATTAAAAATTTATTTCACTTGAACTTCACTTCCTGTATCTGACCGTGTGATAGGTCAATATTGATTACAACATCGGCTGAGAACTGTTTTCTTCATAGTTTTATAAACTTAATAGGAATTTCTTTGGGATTACCAATCACCATAGACAAACCCGACGTTCACTTGCTGGAGAGAAAATCACCAGATTTGTTTTATAAATGTGTTGTCATGTTATGTACGTAGTGAGTTATGTACCTTGCAAGTAATTGTCCGCTACAGATAGCATTTATCGTATTTCATGAAAAGCTTTTTGTCATTCTTGAGAAGCAAGATATATACATGGTCTTGTGTTTGCAACCGCCTTTAGCTTGTATCAGAACATCTTATGACGGTAATTGTGCTATGTTAATCTCAGAGCAAACTTATACGCTTCAGCAATTTTAGCCCTCAGTTGTGCTGCATGATTGTGCACAGTTAATGTATACATCACCGAAATGGTTTTCTTTCCCTCACAGATATCAGCCATCGAATCGACAGCGATATTTACAATGGAACATCATATTGAAAGTGAAAGACCCTTCAGTTCTTCAATGCTGTAAATCTCGATAAGCGAAAAGTATCCTCGGAATCAATCTGTTCTATAAAGAAGATTTTTTTAAGTCTTCGTTCAACATGGGTGTCACAAAATCATTGAATTTCTTCCTTATGCACCTGGCTGTACATTTGTTTTTCTTTCGATTTCCAATTGATGCATCATTTCCACAATGGCTTTTGAAACTTGTTTCAGTCTTCATCAGTACACCGAGAATGAAAACAGTCAGGTGCTGCAATGAACTTATATTCTAATTCGAAAAGGACAGAGAGAATATACACGCTCAAGACATACTTTCGCTAACTTTTCACGTCACAACAACGTAATCGGATAAAATAATAAACCGCGGTCGAAAGATTTACGCTCGTCTATGCAACTTGCGTCTTGACTAAGAAGCATAGAACCATAAATACGTTTTAAGGACAAATTCAACAGGAAGAAAATAAAAAAAAACATGATAGATTATAGGCTACATTATGCCTGGTGCCCGATTCAAATGAGTAGCATATTGCCCATAGTTATACAATATTGCATTCTAGAACAATGCATTTTATATAGCTTTTCAAAGGTTAAAGATACATGAAGTTATCAGTATTCTCTGAAA
The DNA here is from genome assembly GCA_033675545.1 of Elysia crispata. Taxonomy (NCBI): domain Eukaryota; kingdom Metazoa; phylum Mollusca; class Gastropoda; family Plakobranchidae; genus Elysia; species Elysia crispata. Next base: position 1,009,954 of record JAWDGP010006574.1, read on the forward strand.
TGTAAAATTTGTAGGCTTTTAAATAAGTTTTAAAAAGAATTTTAATTATCTACTTTAAAAAATTATTTACTTTTAACAAAATTAAGTTCTAACACCCGACTTATTAAGAAATAGAGTGGTTTTGAAACAAAATCAGTATAATTTTGAGTAAATCCGCTTAATCAGAATAAGAATACGATTTGTTACGATCTCATCCAAATTGATAAAAAGGGCATCCTTATGTAAATATATTCAGAATGCAAAGAAAAAAACTATTTATAACCTCTCATATGACCAAAAAAAAAAAAAAAAAAACAATCATTCAATAATAAAATAAGGGCAAGCAGGAGTCTTCACTATAGTATGTTTTTGCGTATTCGCAATTATAATGAAATGCCTCTTAATTTATTTACGACTAATAGATATACTGTAGTAAAATCAGTAAAATTATGCTTTGACTTGCAGATAATAGGCCTACTGTTTTGTTCACGTCGCGTTCTTTAAAAAAGAATTCTGAATAATTATCTTACTTTTTTTTTGCTGAAATTGCGAATGCCATTTATAAAAATAATTATATTCATCTTGGTGCAATGCTGGATCATTAAGGATTTACTCTAATTGTATGCTCTAATTATACATATTTATACATTCATCACTATTCTTTTAAAAAGAATTTAACATACGGATTATAAACAGCTGTTCACAATTATTATACTAGAGACCTTTGACGAAATGTAAAAAAAAAATTAACAAAACAACAACAAATAAACAGAAAAAGACCCAGAAAAATCTACATTACGGGATTGAAGTCCTTTGTATTAAGAAACATAGACAACCCCTGAATAATTGTTTGACCATCGCTGGTTTGACCAGGTGAACCGTAAAGAATCTCGGCTAAGTAAAGTCGCTTATCTTGTTTCCTGGTCGTTAAGACAATAAGACACGACAATCTTGTTGCACAGGGGAGGTTTTCGGCACTCTTTTCCCGTCCCACAGTGATTTTGGAACACTCTGATGACGCTACAATGGGGTCCCTAAGAATTTTATTCTCGTGTATCCCTCCAAATCAGTATTAGTGTCGGTATAGTTAAGTGCTACTTACTGCATTGCCTATACACCATAAAGACTTCTCGAAGGTAGAGTAAAATTTGCCTCGGGAAAAGATTCATTCACATGTCTACCACAGAGATTGGAGAAATTAAATTTCATGGATACTGCAACGTGTATGGATGTAAATATACAGGAATGATCAAGCTGCCATCACTGATTTTAATATTATAAATGACAAACTTACTAGTTTCCATAGTCATGAATAATAATGGTATATTCTTACTCTTATTCTTATTTCGTAAAACATTTTAAATACCACTTTTCTTTCATTTGAGTGCAATCTAGACCAGTAGACAGCAAATTAATACAGTTTGAAGATAGCGAGTTTAATCTAGCTGTAACTTCTGCAAACGCTCAACATGAAGCTTTTGGCTTAAACTTGACAGCAGCCTAAAAACATCTGTGATGTGACAAATGGATCAGGATCAATGCACAGACGTCCACACTGTAAAAAAACTGCAAGACATCGCCGAGAAGTTACGCATCTTCAGCATACGGTCGACCGATGCAAGCAAATCTGGGTAAGCAAACTTTATTATTGCTCTCCAGAGAGTGAATTTGTTGTTCCGTTAAATTTTCAACACATCTAAACCTCTAAAAATTAAGATCCACGTAAAAAGGTTAAAAATGGCATAAATGTTGATTTAAAGTACTATCATAAAACACCAGAAATTATACATTTAATTGAAGATAAACGATTTGCAGGAATTTGGTCCTTTTCATTTCCAAATTATCATCAATAATATTATTCTATATCTAAAGCTATCGAAATGTACGAGTATTAGCAGGTTTCTCAGAGCGGTTTCGTAATTAAAGGAGTGCTGTGGAGAAAAGGTATCGCGTAGAACATCCCCGTAAGGTTGTATAAGCCTTTGACGATAAAAGGTAATGGTGTATGCTTTAGATGTGGTATATAGAACATCGCAGAGATCGATCGCAAAAGCATCACCAGCACAAGCATGGGCAAGACAAATAACGCCATGTAGGGCCTGGACAAAGTGGTTTTTAAACCGAATATCTAGAAACCTAAAAAATCTTTAGACATAATTACATTTGTTTAAGGGTTAATTATTAGATTTTGAAGGCAAAATTCGGTTTTGTTTCAAAAGCGATGTGTCGTATACGGCTGGCTTCCTATCTATACTTTTATCACAATGGACCTTTGTGCAGCTTCGTTGCATGTGCTTGCCCTCTTCCATTCTCTCTGACACGCTAGGGCTAAAAATCTTTGTCTCAGTCTCAGATACCCTTTTTCGTTCATCTGTAAATCCATTGTCGTGTCTTTTAAACTGAATTTTCTGTCTTTGCTGTCTCTCTCAGGGCACAGTGAAAAAATAAAAAAAAACCAGTAGGTCGGAAAAGTAATCTGAGAAAGAGACGTATAAGGTAAGCAGCTTGGAGTGAGCAGGACATGGATAAGAAGGCTAATTGTCCTCAAATGGAAGGACCCAGACATTTTGGTAGTTACACATAAACAAAAAAAAAATACTTTGTACCAGGAAACAGATAAAATGCTAGTGGTTGATTTGAAATTTCTCCATTGTTCACTGCAATGTGAACAATATCCGACTACATGAACATCGTTGCTTTATATCATTATATACATAAGTCAGAGGTTTTTTTTTCAATTTCATTCTAACATTTTTAACCAATTGGCCGACGTTTCCATACCGTAATATTTACGTCCATCCCCCATCTTGCATCACCCTCAAGTACTTCACTTCATTCATCCCTTAGTCCAGATAATCATTGGGGCACCTAGAGGTCGGGGCAACCACCCTTCTCTTTGTCTTCTCTTTGTAAATCTGTCAACTGCGTTGTAGATTCTTCCAATCTCTTTTTTTTTGCCTTTCTCTCTTCTTTTTGCATTTTCTGCACCGTTTTCTCTAGGATTATCTCTGCAGGTTCCATAGATATTGTGATGTGTTCAAACCATTATAATTAACACTTTATCGCAGTGGTGTAAAAAATCTTCATAGGATCCAGTTGCTTGCCTTATTTTGTTCCTCACTTCCTTATTTTGTAACATGATCTCTGAAGGAGATGGTCAAAGTCTTCAAAGATATCCCAGTTGTGTTACGTGAATACGTGTATGTTATATCCTGTTACTGAGCAGCTATGAAAATCGAGGAGTCTGTTGTTGCTTTTCTTCAAAATACTTCAAATAGTGTTTTCTCAATGAGCAGTGTATTGCTTCCCCTATCATCCCACACTAAGTTGCTCTTCAACTAAGTGCTTTGCTTTTCATCGCAAAGACTATACCATGTTGTCACCATGCACCAATATTTCCGTTCTCCAGCTATCCTCCATCAAGTTGCTCCTCAACAAAATGGATCAATGTTTCTGTTCCTCAGCTTCACAATACCTTTACCTTATTATCTCTATGGATCAATGTTTCTGTTCCTCAGCTCCACAGGCTCTTTACCTTATTATCTCAAGGGATCAATGTTTCTGTTCCTCAGCTTCACAATACCTTTACCTTTTTATTTCAATGCATCAATGTTTTTGTTCCTCAGCTTCACAGGTTCTTTACCTTATTATCTCAATGCATCAATATTTTTGTTCCTCAGCATCACAGGTTATTTACCTTATTATCTCAATGCATCAATGTTTTTGTTCCTCAGCTTCACAGGTTCTTTACCTTTATATCTCAATTCATCAATGTTTGTGTTCCTCAGCATCACAGGTTCTTTACGTTATTATCTCAATGCATCAATGTTTTTGTTCCTCAGCTTCACAGGTTATTTACCTTATTATCTCAATGCATCAATGTTTTTGTTCCTCAGAATCACAGGTTATTTACCTTATTATCTCAAAGGATCAATGTTTCTGTTCCTCAGCTTCACAATTCCTTAACCTTATTATCTCAATGCATCAATGTTTTTGTTCCTCAGCTTCACAGGTTCTTTACCTTATTATCTCAATGCATCAATGTTTTTGTTCCTTAGATTCACAATACCTTTACCTTATTATTTCAATGGATCAATGTTTGTGTTCCTCAGCTTCACAGTACCTTTACGTATTACCTCAATGCAGCAATATTTCTATTCCCCAGCTATCCTACATTATGTTCAGTAGCAGAGGTCATATCTGTGCTGTTTTTCCACACCATGCGCTACACTGTGGAGGATCCAGAGCACCCAAACAATGACAGACTCGTTCTGTCCAAAGGTCATGCTGCTCCCATCATGCATGCCATATGGGCGGAGGATGGGTGTTTCTCTGAATCAGAACTGCTGAAATTGGGCAGAATAGACTCAGACCTAGAGGGACATCCTACCCCTGTGAGATAATGTAATCAAGTTCGATTTGTTGTAAGGTTTTGATCGGTATAATTGTTTAAACTTTAAAGTGTTTTTGGAGAAGAAAGTTTTACCTTTTTGTTATGACTTTGGTTACCTTACATATACATGTAATCGTTTGGAAAAGAGAGTGGGGGCCGGGGAAAGGAGGAGGAAAAGGCACTGTTAACAGCATACGTAACACAAAGCTTGAGATTCGATTGGTTGCTTTGATTAAATCCAAATAGAAAGCAAAAACACCACACTTGAAGGATAACTTGGTAATTATAAAGGATCCAAAAGGACGCGTGTGTGCCTATAAATAATATAATACAAGGTCTAAAGGGAAATAGCCACAACTTTATAATTGCGGGACAAAAAAGAAATAACAAAACTATTATCAATTCAATACAATTAGAAACGTTTCATTTTGTAGGCTTCGTCAGTATCATTACAAAATCCTTTTGTAAGCTTTGTCAGTATTATAACAAAATCCTTTTGAAATAATACTGACGAGGCTTACAAAGTGAAGAGTTTACACATTGAATTGATAATAGTTTTGTTATTTTTTTTTTGGTCCCGTAATTATAAAGTTGTGTGCCTATTTAATTTTAGACCTTGCTTTGATTAACGCTCCCAAAACACTTTTTATATCTTGACATCAGCACAACTTTCTCTGGCGTGGCTAGATTTTCGTACCAGAATATCTAGGGTTCAAATAATGGCTGGATACGAAATCACGTCGAACCCCACAAGTCTTTTCATTATAATTATTAAAAAATAAGTTGTGCATTTAAGGCAATGATGGATCATTTTTTAATGTTTCAACCAGAAGTTCCGCACTGATGCATCTCTGCAGTTAAGAAAGAGAAATCTAGCAAAGCCTTAGCAACTCGATAAAACTTGCAAACGGCGGGCGACGCTTCTGAACCACATTTGAGAAGAGGAAGAAAGAAATTATGACTTTTCACAGTGTATATGATGAAGAGGAAACGAAGCTAAAAAACGAAAGTAAAAAAATGGACGGGCTACGATTGAGATGGAAGAAACAAAGAGGAGAGTTGGGGATGTTGAAGGGAGTTAGTTATGTCCTCAAACGCTATGAAGCAGGCAACTGGTGTTGATAATGATGATGATGATGATTACAATGATGGAGATGAAAATGATGATGAAAATTATTATGATAAAGGTCATGATTATATTATTATTATTATTATTATTATTATTATTATTATTATTATTATTATTATTATTATTATTATTATTATTATTATTATTATTATTATGTTGATGATGATTATGATGATGATGATGATGGTGATGATGATCATGATCATGATTATCATGATCTTAAAGGTGACGATTATGATGATGATGATGATGATGGTTTTATTGTGATTATTATTATGATTAATATGATTAAAAGTGTTGTGGTCTTTACTTAAATTGTGTTGTATTTAATTTCTACCAGAGACTGAATTTTCTTGATGTTGCAACTGGATCCCTTGGTCAAGCTTTGAGCTGTGCAGCTGGGATGGCCTACACTGGCAAATACTTTGATAAGTCGAAGTAAGTGCGAATTACTTCCCTTCTTAATTGTGTTCTGTTCTTCCAGGGACATGTGCAGCTCCAGATTAGATTGGACAAATCTAATTTTTAAACATTAAACTTAGTAGGAAAAAAATCATTGGCCAGTATCTTCAGTGTAAATATACTCTGCATTAGATTTTTAAATCCCATGGCTATTAAACAACCAACTCGATCCATAATTTCACCATTTTTTTTTTCTTCAAACTAATGGATGCCGGTTGGTGATACGTATTCCTTCACGTTTGCGACAATTTCTATGAAATATTAAGTAGCTTTATTGAATCTCTTTATATGAACATATTTAAAGTTAGATATAAAAGAAAAAAAAGGTGCTCTTCTGTTCCGATGCAGCTCCCATGTCTTTTGTCTCATTGGAAAGAGTGCGGAGGGATCAATCTGGGAAGCTATGTCCTTTGCCAGTCACTACAAACTTGACAACTTGGTGGCCATCTTGGATGTGAATCGCTCGGAACAAAGGGAGCAAACTGTTTTTCAACATGATCTAGACATCTACAAAGCTCGCGCTGAAGCTTTCGGGTAAACGTAAAAAATCGAAAAATGGAATAGACGATATCCCTAATAAATTTCGCGAGAGTTACTTTTCTGAACGCCTGACAAACACAGCCTAGGCGTAAGCTTACTACTTAGAATTTAATGCAGAGAGTTCTGTTTAGAGACGGAAATTAATAAGTTTTATATCTTGACTTTGAGCAGTTAATGGTAGGTTAATTTGTAAAGGCCTGAACAGGTAAAAAGAAATATTAAAAAAATTAAAGCCGGTAGACGATTTGTCTCAGTTCACTTGCAATTTCCATGGTATACAAGATACAAGATATGGCGCTTCGTGACAACAGTGCTGTCGAGGTGTAATCGCCTGCCAGCTGAGGTTTCTCGACTGTCGTTCGTACATTCTCTCTCTCTCTCTCTCTCTCTCTCTCTCTCTCTCTCTCTCTCTCTCTCTCTCTCTCTCTCTCTCTATCTATCTATCTATCTATCTATCTCTCTCCTCGCTCTCTCTTTCTTCCTCTCTCTCTCGCCTTGTGGTGGTGGTTGTGGTTGTGGTGGTGAAGGTGGTAACTGGGGTGGAATAGCATTTATGTTTGTGCCAACATGCATAATTGCTCTTGTATTAATTCAAATTAATTTTATGGGGTATAAAGCAGCTAAACTGTTAATTATTTTTACTGATTTAAATAGGAATTTAGATCATTTCTATGATTTGGTTGTTCCGTAATTAGATGGATCACGCTTATTGTAGATGGTCACAATGTGGTGGAACTGGCAAAGACATTTTGGGCCGCGACACAAGCCAGGGGTAAACCAACATGCATTGTTGCTAAAACATATGAAGGTCATGGTATTCCAGGTGTGTACAAAACCATACAACTTGTTAACTGATAATGTGAGGCACATGCCACATTGCACATAAAAGCCAACAAAATAACCTTTTTTATTTTTTTTGGGGGGGCTGATTAATTATATTTCAACAAACCTGCTTTTAGCCCTTCCATCTATGAATACATTATCTAAAGAATTCATCAACAGCAATATGTTTCGCACCTCAGTAAAATTCTAAATTTTATTAGTGATGTTTCTAAATCTGCACACAGGTCTACATGGTATTCCCAAATACGTTGTGGTATTTACTTTATGGGATGATTCTCTTATCGATTTCCCAGTCTCACTCATTATAGGATAAGGAATTATTTCTCAATTTTATCCTTTGAAAGAAGCCGACAGAACTAGAAAAAAAAAAAATTCGGCTTATTCTGTACTTTCTCAATCTGTTCATAGAATCTTCGAAATCCTAACTTAAGACTTTGAATATCGCAAAAAGTGCCCAGAGTTGCACTGAGTTGAGGAAATCCGTAGTCGCCCATTTATTTGATGATGAACCTTTAGAAGGATCTGAAAATTGAAAGGGATTTTACAAAATTAGCTAATTTTTTTTTTATTGTAGGGTAGCAATCTTTGCTTATCATTCTCTCTTGTAAGAGAGAATTGTGACACAAGGTTATCGTATTATTATTAACTTCAATGATAACCACCCATATAGGTTTGAATACCTTTGTATGACTTAGCTAAAGAACACACGCAATGAATCTTTATTACATCTGACGATTTTCTTAAGAAATGTTAGATTTCAAACAAATTCTTTTTACATGACAATGTCTCAAGCAACGACATATGAAGCCATATAAGAAATATGAATAACTAATGTTTTTTTTAATATTTTTTTTTTCTTTTGTCTAAAGGTTATGGCAGAATGACGACAAAATCGCAAATCTTTTAGTATTAGAAAGTCTGATTAAGTGAGATTTATCCCTTGTAAAAACTTATTTCACATACACACACAAACCTTATTACCAGTAACAGACAAAAAAAATTCCGAGTATTGATTTGGTATAAATATTTGTTCTCGGATGCTACTCCCAAATTATTATTATTATTATTATTATTATTATTATTATTATTACTACTACTACTACTACTACTACTACTACTACTACTACTACTACTACTACTACTACTACTACTGCTGCTGCTGCTGCTGCTGCTGCTGCTACTACTACTAAACTACTACTACTACTACTACTACTACTACTACTACTACTGCTGCTGCTGCTGCTGCTGCTGCTGCTACTACTACTACTACTACTACTACTACTACTACTACTACTACTACTACTACTACTACTACTACTACCACCACCACCACCATCACAACTACTACTATTACAGGGGAAAAATCGAAATGATCCAAAAAAAATATACCATCTCAAAATTAGAAAAAATATTTTCTCATATCAGTCCTCTTACCATCGGATGAAACGATTATGAAATGAGTTTAAAAATGAAAAGAAAAAATTGTTCTTCTTTATGCCGAGAATAGTTTGTCAAACTTTGAATCAACAAAATATGTCGATATGCTTTATCATTAAACATTTGTAGAAATTGTTGACGATAAGAATTGTCATGGAAATCTCCTTGAAGCCAAGTCCGAGACAGTCATCAAGTTTGTTAAGGAGAAGATCGTCAATAGAGGACCTGACGGCATTGTTCCAGTAGAATCCTTCCTCTCACTGAAGCTCACCAATACTTCTGTGCAACTGGCCTCGCCTCCTGCTTACAGACTCGGGGAGAATGTGAGTTCAATACGGTTCATGAGAAATCAAGAGGTTTATGTGAGTTAAATACAGTAAATGAGAGATTAGAGATTTGTGGGAGCTAAATACATGAATTAAGATTAGAGGTTTGTGCGAGTTTAGTACAGTTTTCAGAGAAATAAGAGGTTTGTGTGAGTTACATACAGTGAATGAAAGATTAGAGGTGTTTGTGAGTTATATTCAGTCAATGAGTGATTACAGGTTTGTGTGAGTTAAATACATTGAATGAGAGATTAGAGGTTTATGTGAGCTAAATACAATTTTAAGAGAAATCAGAGGTTTGTGAGAGTTACATACATATACAGAGAAATAAAAAAAATTGTGCGAGTTAAGAAATGTTAAAGAGAAATCAAAGGTCTAGATCAAGTAAAGTTTAACTCTAGTTTTAGATAATTGAAACTGAGATGTCAACGTTTCTCCATAAAGTGCTGGGTGACTTATATAGGCCTATGAAAAAGCTTGGTAAAAATTCTTAAAATAGGACATAAGAGCCCTGTTCCATAGTTTTAATACTTATTTATAGTGAAAAAATGATTTCCCACTTAGTTTTAAATGGAAATCTTCGATATAGTTATTAGCTAAAATTGATTATTTTTTCTAACATTTTTGCTATAGGCCTATATTATAATCGTAGAAAATAACGTTATAATTAATTATTCTGTCTCAATGTGGGAAATTCAAACAATTCCAACTGAAGCTGCGTTCATTTAATGCATCCTCTTGGTCTAATAATCATATTTCACATTATTTTTTCTAACAAATATTTTAATTGCCACATATTCACCAATTTTTATAATTTTGGTTAGGAAAAATTTGACGTTTTATCGCATTAAAAAAATTCATAACACGAGAACTTGCTTTTTTTTTCATTAAAAAAAATATTCAACATATTAAACTTGTTAATGATTTTGAAACATTATATTAACAGAGATCTATTTTCCGAGGATATTCTTGAAGTCTATGTTCACTTTCGAGTGTTCCGTCATGCTTTTGCTAATAGTTAGTCTACACAAGTATAATTACTGAAAAAATGTAATTAAAACTTAATACAGCTGTCCTGGATGGATTTTGCAGTTGAGATACCGTTTTATGTATGCAGAATTGATTCTGTATTTGAAAATGTCTTAGTTTGAACAAAGGATTTTTCTCGTAAGTTCAAAGCTGCAGCTGTTAGCCTTATTTGTTATGTTGCGCATTCGAAAGTAATATTTAATAACCTCTTAATACATTTGTAGTTATCTATTTAAGCAGAAAAAAGTAATAATATTCTGGCATAGCGAAGGGCAATAAAATTATGGATTTCTTTCTTAACATTCAGGTTGACATCAGACAGGCATACGGCACAGCGCTGGTCAAGGTTGGCGAGTCAAGTGACGCAATTGTTGTTTTGGATGGCGACACAAATGATTCCACCTTCTCCAAGATGTTCAAGGTCTCCGACACGCGAGTTTTGTTTCTTTTAAGCATTAAAAAAAGTTGTTGGTTCCAAAGCAGGCGGTGACGAATATTGAATCAGGAAAGTAGATCAGAACAGCTTGATTCTTATAACATTAGAGTTAATTAATCATGCTCTTCAAAGTAGCGAGGTCAATTTTAAAGAAAAAAAAGTTAAATAAAAAGAGGCAGAGATAAAATCAACATCGTATACAACTTTTTTCTTTATAATTTATAAATGAGTTTTTTATTCTAGAGGCAGACATTACAAGTATAGTTATGAGAATGCGATTAAAAATTCTTGATTTAGAATAGATTGTTCTTCTGCGATTTTTATTTCTCACACGTTAGTTATTTTTGGGCATTAATTTGTCCTCTAAGTGAGCAATTTGGATTTCTTTTCTCAAGTTCGTATTTAAAAAATTCCAGGACGCGTTCCCAGACCGTTTCGTGGAATGTTTTCTTGCTGAACAGAGCCTTGTAGGCGTGGCTACTGGCTGCGCCTGGCGTGAGCGGACTATACCCATTGTCAGTGGCCTTGCCTGTTGTTTGGCTCGAGCCTTAGATCAGATTCGCTTGGCCGCCGCCTCCCAGACCAACATGACCTTCTCAGGCTCCCACTGTGGTGTCAGCCACAAGGCCCTCGAGGATCTGTCCATGTTCAGCTCTATCCCAGGATCCATTGTGTTTTATCCATCAGATGCAGTGTCGACACAGAGGGCTGTGGAGTTGGCGGCCAACATAAGAGGAATCTGCTTCATCCGCATTACTAGCCGATCCAGTGTCCCTGTCATCTATAGCAATGAGGAGCCTTTCGCTGTTGGGAAAGCTAAGGTAGGTTATTTTTTTTCTGCTTCATGGCTGGTTCAAAAAATGTTGCTAATACAATTGACAGGAATGTGGAAGGAATAATAGAGTACTATGTTGTTCTAGACGTCTGCACACGGTCAATTCTGAGACGTCTTAAAGACAATCTCATGAAACGTTAATGACAATCAAATGAGTTATTCGGAAATGTTTAATCAGAGATTAATCACACTGCAGACAAAACGAGTTTCATAGCTCTGAGATAAAAAACTCATCCAATGTCATCTATTCAGATTGTCAGGCAAAGTAACAATGATCAAGTGACTATTGTTGCCTCTTGTGTGACCCTGTTTGAAGCCATCAAGGCTGCAGAATCGCTGGCTGCCAGCGGAGTCAACATCCGCATCATTGACCCATTCACTATCAAGCCCATTGACGTAGCTACCATCATTGCCAGCGCACAGCAGACAGGAGGAAGGATTATCACTGCTGAAGATCACTATGCTGAAGGTTTGAACTTTTTTTTTCTTTGTTTTCCTTTTTTCGTTCTAATTTTACATTATCCGTGAAAAAAATAAATGAGAGATGGAAAAAACAACGGTTTTGGGGGGGGGGGGGGGGGTGGAAAGGGAAAGGAGGGGAAAGGGTGTTGGAGACGCTAAGAGACAGATATTTCGAGGACATGTAGCAACCTAGAGTTATATATTTCATATTGTCAGCAAAGTGAGTTTTATTACCAGCAAACAAAGATGACTGGTTCTGCGTCGGCAAAGACATCAATTGGCAAAATACGAGGAAAAAAAACTATTTAAATAAATGATGTGTGTATAATTTTCTTTGATTCCCTGAATCGTTCTAATGGGAAAAAGACTTATCCAACTTATTGATTGTCTCGACCTAGCATAGTGACTTAAAAGCTATATTACATTCCTTCCAATGGAGAAGGATAGCTATGATGTTAGATTCCCCAAATTAAACCATGGCCACTCAGTGGTTCCAAACACTCTATGGTTTGTTATTTCAGTAGTCATGATCTGTCAAAAGCTTAAGAAAAGATTTAAGAACTTAAAAACAATCTTGATCGTTGTAGGCGTGATGTGCTGTGAGTAAAACTTGAAATCGCAGGAGCGGTGGATCAGAGACTCGTGATACACCCTCAAATTGTTTATACCCAGCAGTGCCATCATAACAATGTTCCTAATGCCTCCATCAAACAAGAAAGACAAGGCCATAGACTCATTTGACAGCAAAATCTCGTTCGAACGTGCGAAGAGTTCAGATTGCACAAAAAGTTCACATGCCACATAAATGCCAACTCATTCCCTGCCTTTTTTTTTTTAAATTAGCTTAACAAATAGTTACGACAACGTTTGTGGTCAAAATGTTAAAATTACAAAAACTGCATTAAAGATTTTTTCCTCCTCCGGAAGCATAAGGAGCTTAAAAAAAATGAGGTTAGAGCATGTATACACGCGTATATCCCTTTGGTAGGGTAAAAGTCCGATGTTGAGGACTCTTGGGTAACCCCTTCAAAGCAGTTCAGTTAAGCGTTTAGCATGCACAAGGTAAAAATAACGATGAGAAACAATGCAACAATGTAACATGCGTAATACGCTTACCTTGAAATATTATCTCCTAGAAATATTTGTGTTGCTGTACAGAAATTCGGGGATACGTATACACATGAATGTCAGTGATATTTTTGCTGCAGTAAACAGTGATTGCTGACTAGGCAATAACCATTGCACTACTACAGGTTCCTCGAGATATAAGATTATCATGATACTCTTTCATTCTTTAATTTATACACAAAAAAAAATCACTTTACACATCTGCTTGGGTTTTATGCTTTAATGAGCAATACCAGTAATCAAGGTTTCTTTTCATTTACTCCCTCATGACTGACATTGGATTTGCAGGCGGTATCGGCAGTGCAGTCAGCCTCGCTCTGAGCGAGCATCCCAACATTGTCATCAGGCGACTGTTTGTACCGGAAGTTCCCCACGATGGACCTTTCGAAGAGCTGCTAGACAGATACGGCATTAATGCTGCGAGTATCATTAAAGAAGTCAAAAGCATAACTTCCTCTACACACGCTAGAAATTAATATTTTAGAGACGTAAATGTAACTAACCCATGGAAATTGACAACTTGCAAAAGTTATCATTCTTCGGTCAAGACAGAAATAAGCGGGGATAAGTCAAGAACTTCGACCTTTATACAACAAAGCCTATATTGAAATAGGACTTCCTCTAAACAACGATTAAACATAAATCTTTTATGAGTGTATTATTATCTCATGGATGTTTTACTTTGGTCTTATACTTCATTGTTTCTTTAATCAGTTTTTGTAGTTGCTGTTTTGTTGTTTTTTTGTGATCAATAAATTTGACGTTCTTGGAAGTTATCCGCCGGAGATGTAAAAATCTTAACCTCCTATAAGAGCCCTATGTTTTGTCATTGTTATAAACTAATCAAATTGAGATTCAAGCGGAGGAAAAGCTTTTTTTTAATCTAAGCATCATGTGTATTGACATTACTATGTGTATCATTTATTATATTATAATGGAATAGTAATCCTCCAAGATTAAAAAAAAAGAAAAGATTCGATTTTAGCAATGCTGCTTGAATGAAGTATGGCGTTAAGTCATATTTTGCTTATAAAGTAGATGTTACCTCAGAAAAGACAACAAAAAATGTTAAGCTATTCGAATAAAGCATGGTTTATAATTATATAAGCTCTTTCAAACGCAACAAGTCTACCTCCTTCCTTTGTGTATCGATAAGTGCTTGAGTTTTATCAATATTCTATGATAACCAATTATTACCATTTTAGATCCTTTTTTAAGGATACCAAATGGGCAGTTTTCCAAGACCGTTCGATCCACCAGAGGTGATAATTCTTCACGTGTAACAGCTTAATCTTAATTCTCGATTAAGTACACGTTTTAACGCCTGATTGATATGCATTTTTTACAAGATGATATTTTACTTATTTTTAACCTATCCATTTCATGTATAGAGTGAAATTTCCCATACGCCTTTCAAAAAAACGTTTTCTTAGTTTATCATCCCCAAAGTTTGTGGAGAAATACATTTCATAATTGCATAATTATGCTTATGCAAAATTATTTATTTTTCAGAACCCATCTCTTTCTTGGATATTTTCGTTAGCTCTGACAGAAAAGAAACTCAGGTATAGAGATTTTCGTCAATAAACCAAAGCAATATCTACTATATATGCTTAATGTTTTCTTTTGCTGAGCTTTAGTTTCTTTTGGTTCCCGTTGATATGTCTATTATGTTCAACTTATTAAAGTTATTAAAATCATTAAAATGTACACAGCATAATTTTATATTTGTTTTCTTCTGTTACCTTTTTCTTGTCCTTAAATTAGAAAAAAAAATAACAGTTTTGAGTGCATGAAGGCTTTTTTTCCAAAACGTATTCAGCAGGAAATGTAAACAATAATATAAACGGGTTAGAGATCACGTCGTATTTCTTATTTGACTCTGATTTCTTTTAAAAAGTAATTCTGTTCTTTCGTCTCAACTTTGAGTACGAATAATTACAAATATTTTTACCACTTCATTTTTCCTGCGTCATGATAAATTCGAAATGACTTGCCCAAAGTTCAGTCGCAAAACGTATGTGTATGTATGCAAAGTACAGCAAGCCATAACAATAGATGAACATTTTTATCATAAGAACCTATTCTAGATCGATGTCCGTATTCTTTGAAATAACAATACTTGTAAAGATTCATATTCAAAAAAATATTTTCATCTTTTTTTTTTTAACCTTTCAAGTCTTTTGTGACGTCAAATGAATCATATTAAAAACCACCGATGCATGGCATATTTAATGACGGATGTCTTACAAACACATGTAGATTTGTAGTATTGACATTCGTGATAAAAATTCTTTGTAAGATCTTAACAACATTTACCTTTGAAACATCACTGATGGCTGCATAACTAATAACTCTCTTGTTGAATTTTCTGGAGGGTTTTTGTTTGTTGAGTGAAAGCTACTTTCATGGAAAATAAATGGGCTCTTTCCGGAATGACATTAAAAGCTCGCCGTTTACATAAACTATACACATATACAATGCGTCCTTGTTTCTCTCTCTCCGTCTCTCTGTCTCCCTCTTTTTCTGTGTCCTTCTCTCTCCCTCTTTCACTCTCTGACTGTCTGTCTGTCTCTCCCTCCCTCCCTCCCTCTCTCTCTCTCTCTCTCTCTCTCTCTCTCTCTCTCTCTCTCTCTCTCTCTCTCTCTCTCTCCCCCCCCCCTCTTATTTTTGTGCACTAACTCCTATAAACCTAAGCCTGGCCCTGTGAGCTTTAACCCACCACAAAGACTAGTATCGATAGCTTAATTGTAAAATTCGAATTTTAGTTCTCCGAATCTGAGACAAATTCTTCAACTAAAATATTAACCAATTAATCGAGAAACTAATTTAATTATAAGATTGTGTTTACTTTTATTGATTAAAACCCTTAAAATATCAAACTCATAAATCAAGCATTCAACAAAATTATAAAAGGCTTTTGACGATCCATAAGGCAGTACCTATCGTGGACAGCACAAAACATTGAAAAAACATTGTACGTGAATTTCTAAAACAGTCACCGATGACGCAATCAATCATTTTTCAATCACAGAAATGGTGACAATGTGTGTATTACTGAAAGTTCGTTATAATGAAGCATGCATTTAAGAACCCCGCATAAACGAGTCATGCGAAACAATTCAATAATTAAAAATACAATGACAAATGACATACTTCGAAGTTCAGCCATGAATACAGAACCATAATTTTTTTTTTATTGATACTGTAGGTAAAAGATAAAAGTAGCTGCGTAAAAATTACTATTCTAAATAAATAGAACGAAAAACCATAACAAGGAAAATAAAAAAAAATTCTCTCTCTCTCTCTCTCTCTCTCTCTCTCTCTCTCTCTCTCTCTCTTTCCTCCTCTCTCTCTATCACACACACACACATAATACACATCAATTCGTCAATCTATCCAAACATCCGTCTATCTATCTATCTCTTTACCTATATGTCTATCTATCTATTCATCCAACCACCTATTTATCTATCAAATTATCTATCTATCTACATAGCACAGTCAATTCAAATATATACCTTTTTTGCGATTTCATAAAATGTAACTATTCAAACCAATCTTACATTGATGCTGAAAAAACAGTTCACTCTTACTGTATTAAATCTTATAAAGTTCCAGCTATGCATCAATTTTTTTTAATTTAACAAACAGAAATAAAGGTATAAAGGACGTGTCTACGTCACCCAAAGTAAGTCACCATATTCTTTCGTTTTCAAAAAACTATCAACCACTAAAAGGCAGCAAAATAAAATGGTACGTCCATTCAAAAACACTTCGGAGGTCTAGTGGGATAAGTTTTTTACATAAGAATATTTTACATGCTAAGGGAGTCCATTTTTTCTTCCTTCTCCATCTATCTGTCCATCAGCAAAGTTCTTGGTCTATTAATGTTCTATTTATTTGCATAATTACCTGTTTAGTCTCCCATTTTATTTATGTCTTGCATGTATCATGTCAGAATCAGAAGCCCAACGTTTGAAAAAGTGGCAGAGTGAATTTTCTGTACCCTGAGCACCTTTAAGAGAAATAATCATCTTTACAGTATATTCTTCCTATAACACTGACAAACAATATTGGCCCCCATTATGTGCTTTACGTCCTGTAAATTTCTCTCGGAGTGCATTATAAACGGGGAATGTCTACAATTACTTTGCCTTTCGAGGCATAAATAAAACTATACAAGATCTTAAAAGAAGACATTTGAGAAGAGCGGGATTCATCCAAATGTGAAACAAATCTTACACTCCATAATGGAGTGAGTGATGATAGTTTCACATTATCGTACATTTACAACGTTACACCCGACAAAACAGCATCTCCAGTGAAATTAATTATCTTTCTAATCCTTCGCCTGATCATCCCCCTTACGCACTTGCACTCGAATGTGGTGGAAGAAATAGCCCATCGTCTCGAAGCACGGCCGGTAGATGGCGTCTAGCAACGACTGGAAAAAGCCCCGGATGCAACTAAGCTCTATCTGGTAGGACTTGATGCAGGGCTGGCAGCACCAGATGGTCACACAGGCCATGCAGGCAAAGTGGATTCCCCACAGCACTGACAATGGCACGGCGCACACTGCCGTGGTCAGCCGGTAGCACCAGGTCTTGGTGAAAGTGAAAACCTGGAGATGAAACGGAACGTCTTATTTGGAGTATATTAACTCGAGTTTCTTGGATTGTATAAAAAGAGTCCATTAGAAAAGAGCTTGGTGATTTCAAAATGCTTTGAGCGTAAAAAGAAGTCTTAAATGTGTCTTTCCCCTGGTTCTGTGAAAGTAGTAGCATGCGAAGAAGAATACCACTTCGATCAAATAAAATTTGAAAAGCAAGAAATCACCTCTTACTAACAGCGCCAACATTAAGATGAGCGGAGGCGGTCAGTTTTGATTTATAATTCTATACCCCTCAAACATATTCGCCTATGACACCAGTAATATCAACGACATTGTGTTTTATTAGTGGAACGAAAATGCTTCCTGCGTTCTGTTGCAATTGGTAAACGATCCTGAAGTTACACAATGTTTTATCCACGAAATAACAAAAAAAGGCCTCGAGTCAAACGGTTTCTTTCAAGCACGATAACTAATATTTATCGAAATATTTTTTCCTCTTTCAAATAGCGGGGAAGAATCTAAGCTTTATCAGGTTTATAGTGAGAGACACTAGTTGATAAGTAAATAGTTTTCAGTCATTATTTTTGTACTCCAATCATATAAGCACCTGAAACAAATTTTTTTTTTTTAAATATTTTTAAACAATAATAAGTAAAAAAAATATTAAGGATCAAAATGCCTTACTGCGGAAGGTAGTGGGAACCTTTTGTCGCGACTTTCGTATCCATTCTGATAGGAAATTAATAAGTTTGGGATCTTTTTTTCTCGTGAATCGTATTCTCTTCTATAGGCAGAGGCCCGTGTCGACTTTGTTGTGGAGGAGTAATATATCAGTTAAAGGATTTTTGGAGTCTTTTCATCAATCAATAATGATTTTGATAGACTAAACATCAAGTGAATGTGTCTAAAATAGAGAGTAACTGTTTCCTCAGATGTTTCCTCTCTCTCTCTTTCTCTCTTTCTCTCTCTCTCTCTCTCTCTCTCTCTCTCTCTCTCTCTGTCTCTCTCTGTGTCTCCCCCTCTGACTCTCTGTCTCTCTGTATCTGTCTCTTTCTTTCTTTCTCTCTCCCTCTTCTTCTCTCTTTCTTTCTCTCTCCCTCTCCTTCTCTCTTTCTTTCTCTTTTCTCTCTCTCTCTCTCTCTCTCTCTCTCTCTCTCTCTCTCTCACTCTCTGTTCCTGCTCTTCACACTTATTGAAACGGATGCGCCGAGAATGGCTTCATATTGACTTTCCAATAGTCTTTTATTTTAGCGAAAAATATCGTTGGGTTGTCAAGAAAAGAAGATTTTTTTATAAACTAGAAACACGAAACATTAAAAAATTATGCAGTGGGTTATTTATCAGTAAGGCATTGCTGCACGCAGGTTTATCAAGTTATACCGTTATAGCGTCAAGACGAATAAAGTGTTCAAGAGTTTACTATATCCCTAGTATTACGGGCCGGGCGTACGCAACAGCAACAGAAGATATCGGTTTTTTTTTCACAAACAGTTCAATATTAATTCGCTGTTTTGACTTTGGCGAAAAAACGATACGAGAATGGGGGAACGTCCAGACGAAATAAAACTACCTAACCTTTAATGAAACATTTTTCATAGGTCTATTATATTCCTGTGTGTCAAAAAATGGTTTCATCTGAAACAAGTAAAAAACGAACTACAGAACCAAGACAAAAAAAAAAAAAAACTCTTTAAATATATTTTCACCCACTCATTCAAGTGTGTGATGAATATCAGTTTCATTTGATACAATTAAACTATTCTGACTTCAAAAAGAAGCCAGACACCTTTTTCTGATACTCCACCAACCAAAACTATTTTTATAAGTCTTTACTCCAACTGCTCTATGTACATTGTATTAAGCTTTGCATGCGATGAATACAAATATGTACCACAATTTGAGATAAGGATCTTTCTTAATTGGACGCTACAAACAAACCTATTGCTTCTATTAAATGAACCTATGTTTCTAAAATTCACCAACACAGTACAAGTATAATATTATTCATTGTCTGATTATCATAACGATGAAGTGTTGATGAAGCGACCAACTACCGTGGCGAAAGACTTTCAAAATGATCCCGGTCGCTTGATTTTTTATACAAAATACTTTGCTCTATCATTGTTGAAATTACTGAAAGAAAACTGGAATTAATATATCGTAGAGACCTCCATCGTTTTTGGAGCACATCTGAACGTCTCTGGAACATACCTTAAAGTTTTTGGAGCATATTTGAACGTATGTTAGCAAATCTCAACATTTTTTTAACACATATTAACGTTTTGGGAGCACATCTTAACGTTTTCATAACAGTACACATCTTACTGTCTTTGGAACACATCTTAACTTTTGGGTGCACATCTTAACACTTGAAAGCACATCTTAACGTTTTTGGAACATATCTTACTCTTTTAGGAGCACATTTTAACATTTTGGAAGCGCATCTTAACGGTTTGGGAGCATGTCTTAACATTTTGGGAGCACATCTTAATATTTTGGGAGCAATCATGTAACTAAACATGTTAATCCTCATTTTAACTCTTACCTTATATTTTGCTTTAAAAAAAAAGAATGCTGCTTAAAAAATTGCCATTTTTCTCTGAATTGTATAACCTTTTTTCAGAGACTCATGGCTGTGGAGTTTTAACTTTCGTTTTGATACCTGCAGGAACACTCTTCATGGGTTCCAACCTACCACCATCGATGATCGAGCATATGGTTCCATCTTTTTTTCAGTTTCACCTTCCCGACTGGGGCGTGTTTAGTATGCAAGAAAAATCTGGGATCGTATTATGATGTATGGTTTAAAACAACCTAGCAAACGAGCAAATAAAAATACACCCCCCCCCCCTATTCAACATTATCAAATCTTTGACTTCCCATCTCTGCCCTCCTTCTCTCTCTTCCTGCTTCTTCCGTCTTCCTTCTCCCTCCTACTCTCTCTCTCTCCCTTTCTCTTTCTCTCTTTCCTTCTTTCAATATTTCTCTCTGTTTATTTCTCTTTTCTTCCCTCCCTCCCTCTCTCTCTCTTTCTCTCTTTACTTCTTTCAATTATTTCTCTCTGTTTATTTCTCTTTTCTTCCCTCCCTCCCTCTCTCTCTCTCTCTCTCTCTCTCTCTCTCTCTCTCTCTCTCTCTCTCTCTCTCACTCACTCTTGCCTAAGCTCCATATCCTTTCTTCCCCTCTATTTTTTCTAACCCTCCCCCTCTCCCACCTCCCCTTTCGGTTTCTTTTATATATATTGTCACGTAATTAATTTTTTTTAACTAGATCGATTGCCAAAAAAATCAGTTAGGCCTAGCTGTTGCAAAATTCAACTTAAGGGAGAAAACTTACTGTAATAAAAGAAGAACAATTTTGGTGCAACATTAATATCCCCTATTCGTTACAAGAGTATTCAGGGTTGTCCAAACTTTTTTTTAAAGAAGGCCTGATTTAAAAAAAAAATTTTTTTTTTTTTTTTTGGGGGGGGAGGGGTGGAGGAGTTAATTAAGTTTAGTTCTTTCACTGATTGGTATGTTTCCAAGTGGTTATATTTCTTTATTATTGGCTTTTTCATGCACGTTAGATAAAAAAAAATTTGAATTAGTTTCGTCATTGTTAACAACAGGTGCGGAACAAAATACCATAAAGCTTTTATGTTTTATTCTTTACTCCATTACATCTTGGCGACTCCATGGTATGGTTGAACATTAAGGCGGGCGAAAATTAAAGAAAGATAAGCAAACTACCCTGTGTCATAAACTAACGGCAACTGGTAGATTTTCCGGTTAGTTGAAAGATTAATGTTGTGACCAAGAGCTTTCGGCAATTTTGGTCATTAGAGGCGGGAAAGCTTACGATTGACGTGGAGATCTTCATGAACATCAGAATTAGAAATATCTCATATGAAGTCAGGGAATGGAGATAGGTAAAGAGAGAGAGAGAGAGAGAGAGAGAGAGAGAGAGAGAGAGAGAGAGAGAGAGAGAGAGAGACAGACAGACAGACAGACAGACAGACAGACAGACAGACAGACAGACAGACAGACAGACAGACAGACAGACAGGCAGACAGACAGATAGAGATAGAGACAAAGACAGAGAGACAGAGAGAGACAGAGAAAGAGGAAGACAGAGAGAAAGACAGAGACAGAGGAAAAGAGAGAGGAAGACAGAGAGAAAGAGGGAGAGACAGAGAGACGGAGGAAAAGAGAGAGAGAAAGACAGAGAGAGTCTTTAAGGCTTTTAAGATAACTTTTCAAACAGCCATTCCTTTTCATATAATTATTTGGGGTGCCCTTAGCCTTGGTTTTTCAATTTGTTGTTCAAGGCTACGCACGTGTCTCATCCATTTTAAGTTAAGTCATGTGTAATGTATTTTTTAGCGAGGGGCATTAAGCTTATCAACTCGGTTAACTTGATTTGAAATAATAAATACGATTAACGATTTAATCAGGTCGCATTAATCAGACTAGTAATTAACGTGAAGAATTTGTCTCAAAATCTGAAAAGATTGAAAATGGGTTTTTGTTTTCCATTTTCTTTATCCGGATATATAACTCACCTATAATTACGTTTAAACCACCAACAATTTCATCGATTAACTGATCCGGGAAGGAAGAAGAGGCCTGGTCTCGAACGAAGAAGTTTCAAAAGATGAAAACTAAATGGGAAAAGGTGTATAGAGATAGCATGCGATTGTCATGCTGCCTGTTAGTGTAACCTTAGTGAGAGAGCCAGGACGCTATCTTCGATGTGGATTATATTAATTTGCAATTGAGTTCGGAGTCAAAATAAATATTAATTTTTTAACGCTTTTATGAAATAGCGAAAGTCTTAAATCACAATGAAATGGACTAGTCACACCAATAAATAATTTATTCACTCACGACTCCATACGGTCTAAGTTTCTTTGGATTGAGAAGTTATTAGGAAATTCCTGGCATCACTGAACTTTATCGTTGGTTTTTTGACATTTCAAATTTTAGACTCACGTAACAAAAGAGGGAACCAGGAAAGACATTCTACATAATAGCCTTTCCCTCAGAACCATCTATAGGTCTACTTTCTTTTCAATGTTAATAAAGCTGATAGTTCAAGACAACAAAATTCCGTTTTCCTTTAATGTGACATGATTTTGTAAAGGATAGAATGGGTTATAAAGAGTTGGCGGGCTGGAATTGATAACATTCTAAGTCCCAACATATTCTTAGCGAATTTCAAGGTAATTAGTTATTTCTTCATTCTAGCCCTAAGATACTTTTTTCATGCTGAGAAAGAATAAACTAGATTTGTTTTAACGTTTCACACTGTTACATGGCATTGTAGAACTGGTCACTGTATGTTTGGGTCTTAAAGTGCGTTCATTTTACTATATTGGCGAGGTGTTAGATAAACGCGAAACATTTTAACATGTCCTTACTAATGTTCCCTTTTTTAATGCGGTTATCAAAAGCAAATCAACTAAGGTTTAAAACAAATTTTAAGGAAACTCATTGCTTTATTGAATTTTATAAAAACAATATAAAAGGTATGGGTAAGAAACAATAGTTAATGCGATTGAAGAAAACTTCGCTCTACCTTATTGCTGGTTACCCACACCTAATTTTATCAAAACAAATATAGAAGTTATGAGTAAAGAAAATTAATAGTAGTAAATGCGATTGAGCAAAGTTTAAAATTTAGCCTTTACCTTATTGCTGGTTAACCACACCGAATCAAACGAGTGTATAGTTTCATGAGGCTCTGCGAAAACTTCGTCGAAGATAACCTATTGGAATAAAATTGTGAAGAACAGACTTGTAATAAACTAATGTAATCTTGCGCACAGGTACATTATGTTGCTCTGGACTTCAGCAAGTTTTAAAGTTCGTTAGAGTTGCCTGTTCGTACATAGACATTGCTTTCTTTCAATTGCTTCAATAAACAAATCTGATCATGTCATCTAGGTTTGCAAAACATAGTGTAGAAGTAGATTTAAAAAGGTGGGATTCGTGAATTAGCTAATCACGAAGCATTTCTATTATTTTGTAAACACAGATGTCATTAAATTTATGCTCTCATAATATGCTTTCATAATTACCTTCAGAATAATGAACAAAATGTGTGTATGTGTACGCACCTTTACGTGCTGATTCATGCGTGTCGGATCGCGGTCAGTTATTTCCTGGTTGTCTACCTTGGTCGCTGGACTCAGATCTACCTCCTCGCTCGCCATATTTACTCGGGCCTCGCCATGACCGCTACTCATCTTTACTAATGGGAGCAGGTTGAAAATCTGTGGAATCTATAATAATTTCAAGATACATTTCGGTAATCGCTACTTAAATAATGTTTCTTGTTTAGAAAGAAAAAGGTAAATAAGCGAATGAGAACTCGAAACAAAGTAAGGAGCGCAGGGCCCGATGCGCCGCTGTAATTTTATGGAGAATAACTTTTGCCCATTCAGAGCAAGAGCATTCCAAGTCTCTTAACTCTTTTTAACACACGAAACAATGTTGCTCTTAAGTGATAATAAACTATGTTTCTTTCTTTCTACTACTTTGATGTCAATTTTTTTTTTATTTGAGTAACGAAATTAGGGTGGGGTAAAGTATAATCTACAATTGACGCCAGTTCTTGCACCTGGTGCATATTTCCAATTGTTGGGTCTCACTCTAAGGATGGGAATCGAGACGAAAGAGGGTATGGTCGAGAGGTCCGACACCAAGAGAAGAAAAGGACAACTTCCTGAAATCCAGAAAGAGCACAAGGTGATTATTGACACAAGACAAATGAGAAGAGAGCCAGAGATACATGTAGGTACAAGTATACACATGTGTGGGGAGAGAGAGAGAGAGAGAGAGAGAGAGAGAGAGAGAGAGAGAGAGAGAGAGAGAGAGAGAGAGAGAGAGAGAGAGAGAGAGAGAGAGAGAGAGAGAGAGAGAGAGAGAGAGAGAGAGAGAGAGAGAGAGAGAGAGAGAAA
Organism: Elysia crispata; assembly: GCA_033675545.1. NCBI lineage: Eukaryota > Metazoa > Mollusca > Gastropoda > Plakobranchidae > Elysia > Elysia crispata. The sequence continues at coordinate 1,034,511 of JAWDGP010006574.1, forward strand.
GAGAAAGAGGGGAGAAAAAAGGGAGAAATAAACTGACCTGTCGCTTTGTGGTTCGGAATTTCCGAGATCGGATCTTGACAAAGTTGTGGTCTGCTGTAATAAGAGTTGTTTTCTTTGAGTTTCCTGATGTGACAATAGCTATTCAGAAAAAAAAAGAATTGGATTCCGGTCAATACATTTTTATTTAATGTTAGAATTTCGTTTGTTTGTTTTTTCTTCCTCTCAATCTATTCTTGCCTGTGAGAGTTAATACCGATTATAGATGCAACGTTGTTAATCATTTTGACAAAACTGATTGACTCTACAAGCCCAAACAGCCTCAGTGAGCGAGGACAAAAAAAAAGGAGGCATACTTGAGAGTTTGCATCAAAGCGTGGAATAGGCCTTAACTTCGTAGATCTACTCAAAGAGCTCCTCTGAAAGAAATTTCTCTAAACCATCCTGCTAGTCTTTGAAAAGTGGATTAGAAAGGCTTGGTCATAACAAAATATATAATACAATCAGCATAATACGTTCGCACGGCAACTTACTACAGAAAAAGAGACCATAATAGATTGAGAACAATTTAGTCTCTCATCATTAAGATTTTACTCTATAAATATATACGCAAACCTTTATGAAATCATTTTAAGAATAAATCTGTAAGCTTTTAAGTGAGACTATCGCAGCTCAAGAATGGCGAGAAGTAACCTTGAAAAAAAAAAAGGTCAATAGATTAGATTGATTGACTCCATTGGGATTCGAACGTCCATCAGCATCAACCTGCCATTCAACTGAGCACGGCTCAAGCTATTTTTTCCACCATGCTCACCTTCACAAAAATAGCAGCAGCAGCAACAATAACAAAAACAATAGCAACAAAAACAACATCATCAATAATAATGATAACAATGAAGATGATGATGATAATAATAATAATAATAATAATAATAATAATAATAATAATAATAATAATAATAATAATAATAATAATAATAATAATAATAATAATAATAATAATAATAATAATAATAATAATAATAATAATAATAATAATAATAATAATAATAATAATAATAATAATAATAATAATGATGATGATGATGATGATGATGACTGGTGAAGCTTTTATGCATTTCGGAACGTCTGTTTGTTTTTGCTATAAAGAACCCTTTTGAGTTTTTATTTGTTTATATGTTCTTTCTTTTTAAGTTCAAGTTGGCAATTGTTTCATTAGTTGTTCAATAATACTTACAATGTTGAAGAGAGTGGTAACAAGATTAATCAGTAAGAATTAATTGGCTGTGCACATCTTCACGAAGGACGTCTATAACAAGCCATGTACATTCCAACAAGTCCTGGTCACAAAGCGCAGCGGTCCAGCAGCATACGCTTAATAAGACCAAAGATGGGAGTATTGTTTGTGGTCTTCTCCCAACGAACATAGGGGTCAAGTTAATACACGACTATCCACCATCTTACAGACAGGCAGTGTTAATAACTCGCCTAAGGGCTTGACTAGATCTAGCCAGTCAGTCTGTGTCTCTTATTTCTTTCTCTATGTCTCTTTCGCGCGCTTGGCGATGATAAGACATCCAGATAATGCATTGATAACGAAAACTGAGGAAACCCCAGACGATTTATCAGTTGTGGAAAAGATGGTATAGGTCTAATATCGCCGAGTCTGTAACATATTTACGCAAAGCCAAACATCCATATAGCATTGGTAGTACGGTTGAATCTGTTTAGCTCTAGAAGGATACAAATAAAAGAATAAATAGAATAATTTTATCCTACAAGACGAAATAATAATTCGAAAAATTGTTATTGAATTTTCAATAACTCGTTTGCATAGATCGTAATTTTAGATCAATATTTTATTTCGTCGTGCGAATTTTGGGCTTTGTCTGTAGTGATCTTTTTTTATTTATTTGCCTTTCAGGTGAAAGATAAGTACCATAGTTGGGGGTGCTTATTGTCATTGGTTTCATTATCCATTTCTTCCTACAGCCTTTCCCATCTCCTTCTCCAAACATTTCCAAACTATTGAGGGAAATCTCAAATTTGCAGCATGTAGGGTCAAGAATCATCATGATTTTAGAGGTCACTGAAATAGGACCTATTTATTTAATTGATTAATGATTTCTTTTAGTGATTTAATTTCAAAAGCAACCTCTCTCACAAGTTGAGCGCAATTTACGGAAACGTTATTTCGTGGGTGTATCCATCCATGATACGTTTACGTTTGCTTATCATTATCTTCGGATGCGCAGAGGTAATACGATAGCTCTTCATGACGTAATGGTATACAGAATGTCTTAACGATAGTCTTACTATCTCGTCCTCTGTTTACGAAGTAGTTACAGCATAAGCCCATATATTTTTATCATTATGGTATCAGATCGTCTTAAAGAAATGATAAAACTCAGAGGTTCAGGCATAAAACTTCTTTAACGTTTTAAAATGCCAACTAGAAGGGTTTTCACTGTTTTTTAAGTGACCTCAAACTAATGTGAAAGCTTTTTTAAGGGAAAGTTAAATAGAAAAAACGTATTCAGATTTTGAATGATTGTATCATTTGGTATATATCTTCCTATCTTCTGCTCTTCTCTTTTTATGCCGTCTTCTAAATATGGAGGAATCGAGTATTTCAACTAGATTGGCTGTTCGTAATGGGCCTCCAGGATTAGAAATCAAAATGGGAACGATACCGCTCCTTTTTTATTGTTATTTTTAATGGCTGAGCTTCACCGTTGAAGCTTCAAAAACGTGATTCATTTTATACAATGTTTTTTTTGGGTTTCAACGGTCTAGCTCCGCTTTTACTGTTGTACGCTCGCTTATTTTGAGGGAAAAAAAAAACAAATAGAAAAAAGAAAAAGAAAGAAAGAAAGCTCTGAGACAAACTTGTCACCGGTCGTTCCAAGCGGTCAATCAATCAATCCTCTACCTAGACCTTTTCAAATCAGGCTCCAACATACTTATTATTCCTGTGGTTGATCCCAAGATTGTCACCAAACTAACAACAAACTTTCTTCCCTAGTTTTTATATATTGTTTTAAGTGATGATAAAAAGACACCAAGATCATTCAAATCTGCAGATGTTTTTAAAACTAAGGAAGTGGTTTAATAAAGAATTAAAGAAGTAGAGACAACAGACTCATTTAAGTACGTAAGATTTGTTTGGGTAAATCAAAAACCCTTTGGACGATGAGCACCGACAGTATGAAGAAATTAAACCTCGAATGAGAAAGCAATTCTTTTATCTAAGTAAAGAACTTCTACACATATTCTATCTCTCAATGGTTTGCAGTCTTTACTTTTAGTATTGCGTGCTGGGGCTGGAAAATGAGTAATCGAAACAAGGATCGAAATAAAAAAGGAAGATATAAAATTATAAAAATATCAACTATAGTGGTCGGAATAAACAAGACGACATAGCCTCTCTGTGCACAAATTGTGAGATCATATTTACGAAAGTTCTACCTTATCAGTATCCCAGTAATGGAAAAGCATTGTTGACCATCTGTCTTCGCTCGCCCTCGTTAACAAAACTTGTTTGCCAAGTACCAAAACGAGTTTTTGTCAGTTCATTAGTTATACGCATTATAATGTTATATCTTAAGTGTCTAAAATTCATATTTATATACGATAATTTTTTTTTTTTATGACGGATGTGTTAACCTAATTTCCTTAGCCAGAACTAATAAAGTAATGATTTCTGTTTTCGGACATTCTGTATTTCATATATCAGAGATTGGAAAAAGAGAGGCATGGAGACACTTAAGTTTGTATGTTGTACACAGTTGGAGACGAAATGAACATAATTATTAATTTTGTACTCCATTGATACTGGGCAACAAGCACAGCCCCAAACATAACGCTGGACTGTCAACTGAGGGAAAACCATCTATGGTCAAAGTTCATGAGGAGGAGAGGGGAGGGGAGGAAGGGTGATATAGGAGAATGAGAATAAAACCTGAAAGAAACTTTGTGCCGAACAAGGGCTAGCCCTTAAAAACAGCGTTTCAACACCTCGATCTGATTTTCACACGTCTAGACCCGTTAGTGCGGCAAGCACACGCTCTCGCAACTGTTACTGGCTCGGCAGATCAGTTAACGCTTTACCTGACACCGATGAGTTGTTCTGATAAGGTCTCTGGCTCTTTTCTCGTGGCTATATCGACTTAGGAGACAAAAAGGTTTCAAGTACCTATCATGCTTTGAAAGATTACGAAACCAATCTCATATGATATTGAGAACTAATCATGACCCACAAAACTAAGTGTTTGAACCAATCAGTATTGCCCTTCAAGACAAGTTCTCGAAGCATCTTACACCTAATGCAAACGTAACGGAATCCACAAACGTCAAAGGAAGAAACCCATTCCTCATACCCGGCTTTTCACATGTACTCGATAATCAAGCACCCCTCAATCCATACCCCCATTCTTTTTCCTTTTGGAGGCGGGGGGAGGGGAGGTTAGTCAGCAGCTACACCAGCCCATCATTGTTCAATATCCTCGTTACAATAGAATTGTCTACATCATACTCTAAGGATCACCCTAATTGATGACGTCAGCGATGAAAAGCTAAAAAATTCTCACGCTGATACGCGGGTTCCAAACTACAGCTGTATAAAACCAAGGAGCCACCTCATGTTGAGAAGCCGATGCAATGGGCGCTAATTTCGCCACTCCGCACCTCATCCACAATACATGTAATACAAAGACTCTTGAGATTGAATTTGAAGACCGCAGCATCATGTATCGGTTGTCATGTCAATTTTTGGCTCCTCCCTCGAATGAATTTATTACGTATATTTGTTGAGAAGAGACAACGTGTTCTTACAGAGAGGCCCAGCTGAGCGTGTGACATCACAAAATGTAAATAAGCCAATGAGGACCATTATGTCTGCGGCTTATATCTTACTTCACTGATGCTCTGATTCGTCTGCTAAGATCATTGTTTCAACAGACGGGCCTAGGGCCACGCCCTTGCCTCGGCCAGAGGGAAAAGTAATGTAGATGTCACAAAATAAGCCAATGAGGACCATTATGTCTGAGGCTTATCTTCTTTTACTGATGCTCTGTTCGTCGGTTTAGATTATTGATTCAACTGAAGGGCCAGGTGCCACGCCCCAGACTAAGCTAGTAGGTAAACAAATGTAGTGTCATAGAGAATAATGTTTACTTGATCATAACTTCACTACCAGTAAAGCTAGAAACTTCAAATAGACTGCAAAATTATTTGCTGTTATTGCAAATGAATTCAACTATTACGTCGCATGACAAGCAGAGCAGGGATTTTTTGGGACAGAAGAAAGTCATAGCTAATGTTGATGATTAACAAATCATAGTTTATAGTTTAGTTTAATTCCTAACTCCACAATGCACAAGCGTTGTTTATTTCTTCATAACTTTTTTATCCGTGAAGCTAGGAGCTTTAAAAAAACTGCAAAATTACCAGCTTACTTTGCAGATTCACAAAAAATCAAAAGATACAGCCTAATTGTAGACCGCTTAAGAATTCTGAAAAATAAAATACATGTATACGCCGTGTTACATTTCTACAACCTTCGCGTTTCCCGCGTGTAATTGTGTGAGTGATAGATAAACAACTGTCGCCCTGTGAAAATGTTCCTAAAACGTTGTATATGAACCACTGCCACTTTTCTCGGGGTTTGATGATCTTCGTCTGTTCATTAAAAGTATCTCGATAGACTTTTCCACGAAAAAAAAAAAAAAGCATAGGCTTCTGTTACGCGATGACGTCCCCATAGAACAGATGTCAATTCTACTATTTGTGACTTTAATCATTTGAATTTCTGCACTTTTAAGTACTGTAGGCTTTTCGGCTCAAGTTGATTGTCACAAACCATTTACCTACAAAGATTTAAGGTTAGTTTTTGTTAATTGCATTTATATTTGTTTTGAATTGAAGCACTGCTTTCATAATCACAAACTAAATGTCTCTTCCTTTAATATTCACATACTCAAAGTAACTCTTCTCAGCGTTATGTCACATACATGTATCTGATCATGACCCAAAAATAGGAGCAATAGTTGTTTTGTTTTGTTTTTTACGAGAAAATACAAGATCTCAGTGATTAAGTGAGAGAGAGAGAGAGAGAGAGAGAGAGAGAGAGAGAGAGAGAGAGAGAGAGAGAGAGAGAGAGAGAGAGAGAGAGAGAGAGAGAGAGAGAGAGAGAGAGAGAGAGAGGTTTTGTATAACTTGTTGAAGTCAATTTTTTCCTACACACTCTGATGAAGCCACAATAAAGGCGAAACGTTTTTATGTTTAATCTATACTTGTGTTGTTTCTTTTTTTAGTCCCGTAGTTATAAAGTGGTGTGCCTGTCTCTTTTTAAACCTTGTTTCACACTTTTTACAGACACACACGCGTCCTTTTTGGATCCTTTATAATTACCAAGTTGTCCTCCAAGTGTGGTGTTTTTGCTTTTCTATTTAGAGAGAGAGAGAGAGAGAGACAGACAGACAGACAGACAGACAGACAGAGACAGGAAAAGAGAAAGAGGGAGAGAGAGCAAGAAGAGAGTGAGAGAGAGAGAGAGAGAGAGAGAGAGAGAGAGAGAGAGAGAGAGAGAGATAGGTCGGGAGAAAGAGAAATTGTCACGAGAAGAGGAGTTAAACCGCATTGACAAACAAGACCAACAACATCTGCATTCCAAACAACAGCAACAACAATAGCAACAATAGCAACAACAACAGTGGTCGCAGTAGCAGCAACAGCAGCAGTAGCAGCAAGTAGCAGTGAAAAGTGTTATACCACGGTGTCGTAGCAATTTTTTAGAGCAATTATTTGCAATAATTCTTTTTTTTTTTTTCTGCTATTTTCATTGTGTGCATATTTTATTTGAAAAAAAAAATTCAAGATTCACCAGATTTGAAACATAATGTTATCTTCCACGATGAGCAAAATGATATCGGTACGGAAAGAAATTAATAAAAAATTCTTATAAATGGCTAGCCAATTCGAGGACAATGAGCGTATACATGGTTTCTCTCTCTCTCTCTCTCTCTCTCTCTCTCTCTCTCTCTCTCTCTCTCTCTCTCTCTCTCTCTCTCTCTCTCTCTCTCTCTCTTTCTCTCTCTCTCTCTCTCTCTCTCTCTCTCTCTCTCTCTCTCTCTCACACACACACAAGGGGGTGAGTGGAATGCTAAAAATAACATCACACGGGGTAGTTGAGGTGCTTAGAACACATAAAAAAGCTTTCCATCTCATCATGCCCAGTACCATATTGATAAATAAAATCATGTCGTCGCCCTCATCAGGAAGATTTCATCAACAATCCTCAAAATGTGCTTGGAAGCAGGAAAAATATTCCCCTAACGAATAATCATGATGGGAAAATCAACGAAGAGGATAAAATGGAACAAACGTATCCTTTTCAGTGGACTTTGATTAGGGAAATAAAATGCAGGACTTGTTGACAAAACTAATGTGGGAGAAAATTTTAAAAGGTAGGCTCCGTGTTTCCTTCTTAGTCGTGTTTTGTTTTATTTCTTTTGACATTTTGAAGATTTATTTCTTTATTAATTTGTGCAATCTTAATGTCCAACTATAAAATCATTCAAAATCTTATTGCGTGTAATCGCTTCATTTCTTTAACTTTTCTTATTGGAAACTGAATTTCTCGTAATTTTTTGTTTTCATGTTGTCCCTCAAACTTTCAACTTGGCTTTAAACTTTTTACTCGATCTTATGTGATCACTACTAGTAAATACTTTACATTCACGTATAATAACTTATTTCTTTTACGTATACTTTTAGGCTTTGTTTTTTTTTTTTTTCTTTTTTTTTTTAAACAAAGCATTTCGAAGTTAAAAACTAAGCCATTGAATTTTTTTCAGTGTAATCCTGTAGGCCTACAACTAGCCTACATGTAAACAGAAGAAAGTCAGCGCTTAGGTGTTGCGGCATCGACAACGCATTTTTTTAAAGTCATCTCATGGGTAAGATGTGTTACTCTGATCTTAATAGGTTATTTGAAGTTATGACCCCGTTTCCGCTGTCTCCATTCCCCCCCCACACACACACACACAAAATAATAAAAAAAGAAAAAAGAAAAGAAAAGAAAAAAAAGAAAATAATAATAAATAAATTTAAAAAATCAATAAATAAAAATTAATAAAAATTGTATTTATTTTTATTTTCATTTATTGATTTTATTTGTTTACTTATTTTTTTTTTTTTTTTTTTTTTTTTTTTGGGGGGGGGGGGGTAAGGGGAGGCGGCATCGAAAGATAGCTGTATCGTCCTCAGTCAGAAAAAAATTAATTCTACGCACACGGCTGTGATACGACATTTCTGTTTCCGGTTGCGTATGGGTAGCGTATGTGTATCTCATCACTTCGTTGCGAATACGGACTTTTACATCTGATGAAACCAAAACATGGCTGCGCTCGATGCCTACCCATGATGAAACGTGGATGAAACAACCACGTACGATGATTTGTTTTTAGCCTCAAACCGCTTTTAAGGTATACTCTATGTACAAACAGTTGCATCATATTTATTCAATTCAAAACCGGCAAGTCTCTCGATAAAAGTGAACAGATGGTTTTACTACATCTAGAGTAGATTCTAGACTTGAAATTTCACGATTTTGATTTTGTCTCGTGAATGTGACTTGTCTAAAGCGTCTTAGATTAGATCTAATCTAGAAGTCTAGATCTACTTTTAAAATTCAAAACTAATCTGAATCAAAATCTAGATCTGATCTATATTTTAATTTATAAATTTTCTGTAGCTCTAAGAATTTGGACTGAATTTTTAAAGCTAAGGTCGGTCCAGACGAGATCTAACTTCTAAGCCTATTCCAGAACCTAGACTAAAAAGTCTCAAGGTAGATCTACATAGAATCTGGATCTAATTAATTCTTTCAACTTTTTCTCTCAGTTTTAATTTTTTTCAAGAGCTCTTTTGCATTTTAATGCCTCTTAGTCTCAAGGCTCTATCTCCTCCAACCTGTTGATTAGACTCCTGTTTCTCATTCACACTCCCCAGACACTTACCATGATGAGCTTTTAGTTTTACATCCAATGTAACAAACTTGTTCTATTTTAGAAGTAATTCTAGACTTGGTTTTGTGACAAGAAAGTGTGGGCAATGTTGGGTTTTTTTTTCTTTTACACTCACCTCATGTTACAATGAAATTATATTTTTTTTTCTTCTAAATCTAGCTTTTACTGTGCTGATGACAATTTAAAATCGTATGTCCAGGTTTGGATAATACCCTTGTAAAACACACTGTTCAAACCATACTTTTTTAAAAGGGGCAGTAAACATTAAACTTGTTTTACCATTATGTAAAGATATAATTTTTGAAACAAAGATTTTCATGTGTAAACTATTACAAGGCAAAGCACCAAATTTGGCAAATATTGCATTTCTTAGTCATTCAATTCATTTGTTAATAACAAAGAACTCACAGAGACTTCAATTCATAGAATGTTACATATATACTTTCTCCTTTTGTTTTTAAAGCTGGATCTGTACTAATTTAGAAGATCATTTACAATTTTTTTCTCTGCTTACAGATTTCCTATCCCAGATAAACCAGAAATGACTTCTGCAGCACTCCAGGGGCTTGCCTCATTGGCAATGGCGCCCACAGCAGAATCTCAAAACATGGTTAGCCTTGTAGTTTTCTCATAAGTCTTGGAAAGGAATTGTGATTTTCAGATTTAATGTATAATTTTTTCTGGAATTTATGAATTGAATTGATTTTTAAAGTTTTGCATTGAAACTCACACAAAACTTTTTGTGAAGGAAAAATTAGCATGCTTCTCTTCATTAAAAACTTTGCATGATTTAAATCACACTACCGTTCAGGCTTATTTAAGCTATACAATTCATTTAATGAAACCTATTCCTAATAAAAAAATTTTTTGTTCTCTTCTCATTTTCTTTTCATTATTCAAGCTGGCAATTAATTATCCATTATAGAGGATTCCTATTGGCATAGAAGGAAGAGCAGAGTATAGCAGAATGTTTTGTTTCAAATTTTATTGCAAATGGTGTTGCCCAGAGAACACTTCATGTACAATCTCAAGTTAGGCAACCAATGATTGTTTTTGAACTGATCCACTAATGTTGCTTTTAGCTTGAGTCTGGCATTTTAAGGCTCTTTTCATGCTGTTGGGAAGGAGTCAAAGTTTTAGCTGGTTTAAAATTATGTTTCAGTTCACTGTGTATGATTTTTGCCGTTTAATGGTTACTTTATTGTATTTTTCTTTATAACAAAGCAAGTGTGGGAAAATCCTTTTTTTTTGTGTGTAGTCTTAAGCTCTAGATTTTTTTCACTGACAATCTATGCTCAGTTGTATTTTATATTCTGCAAATGCAAGTTTTGTCAATATAAATAGAAAGAGCCATGAAAAGAAAATTGATGATATTTTCAAGCATCTTATTTATCTTATCTTTTCTCAGGCAGCCCAGTTTGTAGAGCGATTGAAGCAGTCAACAGATGGTTGGAAGATATGTGCTGAAGGATTTACTAGTGGAGTGTATCATCAGTGAGCGTTTTTCAGATGGTTATAAACGTTAATTGTCACTCAGGCATGAGTATATTTTAAGAGCTTTTTATATGAATGCAAAACTTTGTTCTGCGAAAAAGTATACAAAACTTTAAAAGCAAAATGGTACTTTGCATGATAAATATAAGTTTTCTTCAACAAAAATTGTGATATATAATTTTATCTTTGTCTTTTTTTTTCACAGGAATGACCATGTGAAATTTTTTTGCCTTCAAGTCTGTGAACATTATACAAAATCTGGGTAAGCACTACTATGCTTTAAAATTCTATCTGAAAGATTTTTCAGGTATTTTTTTATATAGGGCTCTATTCTTTTGTAATGAAGAGTTTTGTATTCCATATTCTCTATTTTGTCATAGTTTCATTCCGTTCTTTTTCCTTGTAATGTGTAGCTCGTTATTTAACATGTATGATACTAATCAATTCTCCCAGATTTATTTGTGCACTTAAGTGCAGGATCATGTTCCACATTCTCTTAATAAATTTTTATCTGTGTTTTTTTTACATTTTATAGAAATTTTTTTTTCAAACAATTTAGCAATTCTATAGAACCTAATTTTATTTACATAGGTTTTTATTTATATATTTATTTTTTTTAATTGTGTAAGATTGGTAGGAATATCTAACTTTTGCCAGTAAGAAAGATTTCAATTGAAACTTCAAGGAGAAAATTTGTCAGGGAATACGTAGAGCTTAAATGATGTTCAGAAATCTAAAGAGATATTTAACTATTTTGAAGCTTTTTTATCAAATGAACTGAATTCAGCAAAACATTTTAAAGCATTGCCTAAGCAATTGGTTAGTATTTTAATTTTAACTAAATATGTTTTGCTGGTGAATAATGAGATAATAGTTATTTAAATTCATTTTTCAGCTATCGGCATGCTTCTGTAGAAGATACAAGTGCTATGAAATCTTTTATTTTGACTTGTATTGGCATGGAGGTGAGCAATACTTTCAATTATGCATACTAAGTGAATTTTCTTTTCTCAGCAAATAAAACAATGGACATCCATTTATGTTCCATTTATTGATTTAAAACAATCTTTACAGGTGTCAAAATCTGAATATTTAAAAATAAATTTCAGTCTTACATACCATCCTTCCACTACTCTCTATCTTTCTCTTTGAATTGTTAGTTTCCTTTAAAACTATATTTAGTTGCTAGTGTAATTTGTTAGAAAGGTGAAACAGTTTACAAGCTTAATTTTAGTTTGTACCATTCTTTATTTTATCTTTACGTTTTCCAGGTGTTGTGTTAGTTGGTTTTCTTTATTAAATTATTTGTCTATTCAATAAACCAGAAGCATTATCCTTTCTACTGTTTGGGTTTACCTTTTTATAGCCTCTGATTCTTATCAGTGCCTACTGTAAAACATTAATTCTATGGGTATTACAACTGCTTTTATGTTGTCATTAATCCCAACAACATCAAACACTAACCATAGCAACTTTTTTACTCTGACCCAACCCACTAAAACAAATTGAAATTTTTTTCTCAGTCAAATGAAGCAAGCAGAAGCAAATCCTTCATCCGTAACAAGCTGGCTCAGGTAGCCTCACTAGTCTATGTGAGTGATTTCCCACAGCGCTGGCCACAGTTCTTCCATGATTTGATGGCTTGCCTTACCTCAGGACCCCTTGCTGTTGATATGTACTTAAGAATTCTTCTTTCAGTGCAACAAGAAGTGGTGGATAGGGATATTTCCCAAAGCCCAGAGGTAAGATTAATCGTTGGTCCGCCTGATTCCTTACTTGCTTATATATTAATCTTAGGAGAGCAATTAGACTGTTGTGCAAAATGACGAGCATAATTATCTATAAGACATCCCTGACAAACAGTAGTAAAAAAAATTCTCAAGAACAGTTTTCACTTTATATTTTATGTTGACATCTATAGCCTTCATTTAATTATTGTTATGATGTTAAAATGTCCTTGCTTTCTTCCTGTTGCGATTTGGATAATTTTCCCGCCTTTGAATTTTAATAACAAGAGGTCAAAAGTGTGGGTGATGATACTGGAGAAACTGCATAGTTGACTGATTTGCGAAACCAGAGAAAATGTTCGGGTTTGTTTTAGAATGTTTCAAAGCCCTTAACTTGCTTAAACCTTTTGAGTGATAGTACATTAGGTTCTTTTTTTCGTTTGTTGACCTTTGTTTTTAACTCTTGCCCCATTAGGAGGCCCAGCGGAACACATTGCTGAAAGACGCTATGAGGGAAATGTGTGTCAGTGAACTGGCTGATTCATGGCATCAGATAATGGTGAGTCTAAATTATTAGATTAGTCCTTGTCAGTTTGAAATAATGTTTTAAGTTGGAGTGCTGTAATTTTTTTTTTTTTTTTTTCAATATTTCATTGGTGATTCTTTTGTCAGCAGGTGTTTATTTATTCACATCAAGTTTACTGGTAGATTGTATATAATATCTTAATGTCTTGTGTTTTCTTAAAGTATTCTGAGGTCTTATAAAATAAATTGAGCAAAATTTCCATCACCCTCTCATCTTCTCATGGTAGAAGTTCAGATAAGTGTTTTACATTTTTTTGTCTTGTTTTTATTTTGGTTACCTAAAATGATTAAAAAAAAACCATTTGTTCCTTTTCACTTTAATCACCGATCATAACATTCTGAATATATCAAGATAAAAGAATGTCTTTTTTTTCTTCTATTTGCCCATACTGTCACATGCTTGAAGCAATGTCTTTTTTTTTCCTTCTATTTCCCTATACTAATGTCACATGCTTGAAGCAATTGCTGAACATAGGTATGCATTCTTTTTTTCCCCAGACATCTTATGAAACATCACACCCTGACATTGTTAATATGTGTTTAGAAGTGGTGGGAGGCTATGTCTCCTGGATGGACATTAGCTTTTTTGCCAATGATCGTATGGTGACCCTGCTACTCAGGTTCCTTGTCAAGGAAGATTTGCGGGAGGCGGCATGTGACACTGTGCACGACATTGTGAGCAAGGGCATGGAGCCTGTTGCTAAGACTTCCCTCGTCGAAACGTTCATGAGATTACTAGACTCAGCAGGCATCTTTAATTGCAATGTAAGGGCTAAAAAGTAACAAGATGTAAATTTGAGCACTTTACTAGCTTATATTTTAGGAGGGTATTGACAGGCATTTATAAATGTTAAACACAAAGACATTATATTCCTTTTTTTTAAACTTTGATTTATATTGTTTCTAAATTTTAAAGACATCGGAGGTCTTGTTTATGAGTTTTTAGGCAGACATTGTCTCCAAATTTCATATTCAAGTTATTACTTCTGTTTTATGTTATCTGTGTATTACAACTTTTATTTTTTAATTCATTCTACAGGATGATGATGTTGATTTCTTGTGCAAACTGTCAAAACTGGTGAATGGAATGGGTATTGGTCTTATTTTATGTAGGCAGAGGTAATTATCGTCACCATTAAAGTAGTTCATGTTTAAGCAGTTAGAAGAGAGTTTATGCTGGATCCTTTTCTTGTTTTGAAAAGTTGAATATGTATAAATGGTATTGGCATTTGTCTTATTACGTGCAAACAGAGGTAAATATTTATGTATAAGCAGTTAGAATAGAGATTGTGCTGGCTGACTAGTTGAAAAATTGAATAAGTTGGTCGTCTGGTAAACGGGTAAAACTTTCTTAAAAATATTTCATAAATTTTGACCACCATTCTTCAGGAGATTTTTTTGGGAGGCCTAAATGTTAAGAGACTTTTACATAGTTCAAATATTTTTTTTAAATCAGGTTCTTTGCACATTCCTCAGGCTTGCCTCAAAGGGCTCCGCTAAAAATATAGGAACTACTATGGCAGCATTGGAGGGAAAAGTTCCATACATGCTTCGTTTTCTGGGTAACGAGGATGATGACGTCTCCAGTGCTGTTGTTGAATTTGCTAGCGAATATATTGCCATGATGAAAACCCTACCCTCCATGAGCGAAGTCCAGAAAAAACACATTGAGGTGAGACTCCTAATTGAGTTTTCTCTTAAAGTCGATATTTTTTAATGCGTGGTCAGTACATCAGGCTGAATACTGAGTAGGCACTTTTATATGGGGTGGTTCATTTTTATTACATTGTTTAAGTCCACCTCCTCTAGATTTCAGTTTTTCATATTTGAGTGAGTAATAATTTTTTTCAAAGTTAATTTTTAAACACTGAGTATAATTAAAAGATAACAATAATATGTTTGAAAGCTAAGCAAGTTATATATATATATATATATATATATATATATATATATATATATATATATTTATGGGGTTTTGGTAACATCAAAAAGTCATTGAATTATTGTAATCCAACTTCTTTTTAATCAAACCAATTTTTTGTCCACTCAATATATTTTCTCAGGGCCTGCTGTTCACTATAATCAAGAAACTGAAATATGATGAATCCTACAATTTTGAGAGAGAGGTAATATAATTTTGCTTTGTTATTAGATCAGAGTATATTTTTGCTTGATAAGAAAAGAGGGCAGGGAGCTTACACAAAAAGTTTAAAAACATGTTCAAAGACAGAACATGTCTTTCAGGAATGAGGAACTGAAATATCATCCTTTTTTTTTTTGGCTTGATTGGGCACGCAAAATTTTAACATATGAAGTGACTATTAACTTTTGTAATTTATTTCCAACCTAATCTTTCCAGAAGATACATATCCCCCTTCAATCCAACACAACCCCCTTCAACTTTGTGATGAAATGCATGTCTCCTTATTCACTAATGCCATTAGCAAAGAACTCTTCAGGTCAAGGTTACTTGAATATGATTATGCAAATCCTGCTAGTTTTGGACTCTTCTGTATAGGCAGCTGTATACCTTTATTAGTTTCTCATGTTGAACAAAATGAAATTGATAATCAGGTTATGTAGACTATTTATTTAAAGGGCTAAGTTATCAAAGTAAGATTCTTGCTTGTCAACACCTTTATATCTAGAATTACTTGCAGTGGACGATAGTTTAGGAAAGAAAATGAGTCTAACATCAAGTTAAATGTAAAGAATAATGCTTGCTTTGCAAAATCAAGCAAGGATTAACATTCATACAAATTTCACTACTAATAAATCCTTCACTGAGCTTGGTGCATGATTTGCACCAACTGTGCTCACTCTTCAGTAGCTCACAATCTCTCGAAAAATATTGGTGATGATGAAGCCATGATGACCAACACATGCAAAATCTTGTTCTTTTTCAAAACTAACACTTACCTTAATGAACAAGCATTTGCATTTTACTTGTTTTTGCTGTCTGTGATCATTCTCTCTCCTCTTTAGGCTCTTTACCCAATTTTGAACGGAGATTGGATGCAAGAATAATTTTTTTTTTCCAATGTTGAGCTTTTTTATCTCAATTTTTTTGTTGTTCACCCCCACACATGCAAATAGTTTCTTAAAATTCAAGGGAAAGTATATTTAAATCAAAGCAGAAAAAAAGATAATTTGCATTATATGCCTATTGCAAAAAAAAAATTGTATTTTGTTCATCACAGCTTTGCATTTGATTAAGACCTTAATGTGAGTAGATTTGAACAAATATTACTATAGGAGGTGACTCAATTCAAAGCACATCATTGAACTGGAAAGACTGAAGCGTGAGTGTTGATTTTTTTTTCCTTTTCTTTTAGGGAGAAGAGGAGGCAGAATTTCAAGAGTACAGGAAACGAGCAAGGGTTATCTTCAACAACATGGCTAGCTTGGTATGTCTTGATGTCTTGTAATATAAGAAAGAGCTTTTGAAAAATTGTTGTGCTCAAAATCTAAACATTGAAATCTATCAATTTTTGACAAGTTAAAATAAATTGTTTCAGTTGGCTTCTCACTAAGGCATAATGACATTGATTCAGTTGTGAGGCAACCAGGTTGATTCGGCACAGGAGAAAATTTTGACAAATTGAGTCTTTGGTACCTTATGAAAAAGAGAGTGAAAGAGTTACAAAAACTGAACCCTTTCTACAGCTTGGGCTTATTCTTTTTAGACATTTTGGAAAAATGACCACCGGGAAGCTAATGTCTCAAAACTGTTTGGGGTAACTTGTTCCTGAATACCTCAGAATTTTGCTTGGAGATTGTCAAAAACTATAAAACATAGCTAGAGAGAGGCACCAGTGTTGAAGCACTCTGTGTGAAATCTGGCAGAGACCATATTGTATTTGTAAACATATCTACCATGTTTAGTTAAACATAAAACTAGCAAAATTTAATGATTTTCTTCAAAACTCCTGTTCTTTTATGTGTTAACGGCTATTCGTACATGGGTGGGAGAATGACGGCTGTGGCTGGCATGGCGGCCAATCGAGATTTCAGGACATGGCCTATTGTCCTTTAGGGAAAAAAAATCATGCTATACAATTTAGATGTTTTCTTACAAAGTGATGATAAGTCTGCAGGCTTTTTGAGATGTTGTAGCTAAGAATCAAGAAGCGTGCAGGCTTTTTGAGATTTCATGCTCCCCCCCCCTTTTTCGTGTAATTCACAATTTTATTATTGCAAAGTCTAAGGAATGTAATTTTTGAAAAATATGATGATATATAAAACAAAAAAATGATTATTTCAATTTTATATTGCATGGATTTTAATATATAATTATAAATGCAGTTTCTCACCAGATGTTTTAGGCAGGGTATTTGTTGCATGTCAATACTGTTTTTGCCATACCATGTATTTTTTTCGTACATATTTAGGATTGCCAAATGATGTTGGCACGAGTTCATGAGCTGGTATCTCACACTCTCCCACAGTGGAAAAATGCAGACTTCAGAGATGTAGAAGTTGCCATTGCTCTCATCTACAATTTAGGAGAGGCTATTCCGGTAATTGAAGTGGGGAAAAAAAAGATTGAAAATGGGGTGCGTATTATTGGATACGGTTTCTTTTGTTTTTCTTGTTTCATTTTTTTTTTTAATCATTTGTAGTTCACAGCAAATTTTATTGTTTCTTTGTAATTTTTTTTCAATTGATTTCCTAATATATTTCGGTACTTCAGAGGCAATTACAATATACTCATTCACTTTTGCCATGTTATAAATTTTAATATTATTGCTAATGCAGGCTTCCCAAGGCCAACACTTCAGTGGAAACCCAGAGAAAGCATCAGCTCTTCAAGACATGATGAGACTGGTAAGTCTGTCAAAAATCCATCTCCCCCTCTCTCTCTCTCTCTCTCTCTCTCTCTCTCTCTCTCTCTGTACCTCAAGAAATAAAACCTTTTCTTATGGTCTCTAATATATGGGAAGAGATGTGCATTTGGTTGGAATAACTCTTATTATAACCATCTAATTAGCTCTTTCAATCATGACAATATATATAATCTTTAGTTTAAAGTCTCTCCACTTGTGCTTTTGGTATGCATTATTTTTTAAGCAAATGTTTTGCTTTTTGTGCACTGATGACAATGTCAAGGGCCTATTCGAAGTCTTCATATCCTTTTCTCTCTTAAGTTTGGAAAGAAAATTTCAAAGATACTTTGTCATTTCCCCTTCTTCCATTCGAGTTCCTTTGGTTGATTATGATTTCAGATGAAACTTATTCTTTCTTTTCAGCTTATAACCAGCCAAGTAAGCAGACAAGGTCATATTGCAGTGATGCTTCAGTTTTTTGAAACAGTCATTCGCTACGACAAGTTTTTTGTGTGTGAGCCACAGCACATCCCTGAAGTTCTGGTGAGCTTTTTATGTGTTTTTTTTTTCATACCAGATTAAAGGACATATGTTGCTGGCAAGCTTATTTCAAATTTGTTTTCGTTGATAATATTGACCAGTCTTCCAATAAAGCAAAAGGTTTTGGAAAAATTGTTTACTTCATAATCATTTCCTAAATGTTGTCAAACAAAAACTTTGGAAAGATAGTGTATTACATATTCAAAGACAACTAGTTATTGAAAGATATAAAATACAACAAAAAACAACTCTTCCACTAATATCAATAATGATTTTAAAAATGTAACACGAAAAGATGGCAAGGTAATGAACAAACTCCAGCTTTTATAGACTTATAAATTCAAAATGCAGTATACCTTTTGGGTAAAGCTGTAAGATCTATTATTTTTTTTGTTTGTGTGATGCATCTTGTTGAAAGCTTTAATCTAATTGTGGCAAAAATATTTTATTATGCCCAGACTGCTTTTCTAGATGATAGAGGATTGCGCAACAATTCAGTCAAAGTGAGAAGCAGAGTGGCTTATCTCTTTCTGAGATTTGTAAAAAGTACCAAGTAAGTCATTTGGCTGCCAAATTTTGTGAACATCTTTTGACTGCATTTGTCTGTACAGTTACTGGCTGGAAATAATCTTCCATTTATCTAACTATGACTCTAAATATAATTTTCAGAATGAAAGCAAGATATAATTTATGAGTTTCAAAATTCTCCTCTCACGTTCTAGATAACATCCTGAAAAAGAAAAACCTATAAGATTTTCAGAATCAAAGTTCATTCTTTGTGGAAATATTTAAAGATTAAAGTCTAGCTGCTTTTCTACATTATTGTACACTCTTTAAAACAATTTTAAAAATTGTTTTATACCTTCAAAGTCCTTTAAAAAATCAAAGACAATTTGTAAAGAAGAAACTGTGTTTTATTTTAATCAATTATTGCTCTAGTTTTACCCTTAGTGCGGATATTTAATCGTTACTACCGTGTTTTACAGAGGCCACCTGACACCATACCTGGAGGAAGTCCTCAAACAAATGCAAGAGTTGTTGATTATTAACTCTCCCCTCAACGGCTTTGGTCACACACTGTCAGACAGCGATCAGCTCTTTTTGTATGAGACTGCCAGTACCTTGATCGTGTCTAGCTCCCTAGAACCTGAGGTGATTAGAGAGAACAAAGTATCATAGTTGTTAGGGGTTGTTGGGGATAACTTGAAAAATATTATTATGAAGAAGATAAACTAATAATGGTCAAAGTCTTTGTTTGTTTTAAAAAATTTTGAACATTTTTTATAACAATATATGGATCCAGGTCCTTAAGAAGGTAATCTCAATTTTTTGGTCACATACTGAGATAGCACAAAAAAAAAATCCTTTGTTTAATAATGCTACCCAAGTAATAGGTTGCCTATTTTTTTTTTTGTTATTACAAAAAAAAAGAAAGAAGAGACCAACCCCTGATTTTGTGTAACTAGTAGATATATATGATATTTTTTTTTTTTTGCGTGAGGTGGTGCGATTATTTTTTTATATGATTGAGGAAAAGGTTGTCTCAAAATGTTTAGACTTATTATCTTTGTGTACAAAAAAGTGGGCAAAAAAGCTCCAGTTGTAATAATGTCCCCCCAATCATCTCATAACGAATTATCAATTTTTTTTTTATAATTAAACATTAGTAAATTAAGAAGTTCATCATAACATTAACATTTGTGTGGTATTGGAAAATGAAAATATTTTAACTTTGTCCCTTACTCCTTATAACTTCTGATAGAGTGGGGACCTTTTCTGAGTGATAATTTGTGATTTCAAGATTGCATGTTTTCTTTTGATGCTGTCTTTTTTTAAAATTTTTTTATATTTTTTTTTCTTAATTTGAAGCTACAACCAATTATTTTAGATGCTTACCCTGCTCTTTGATTGTATCATATTTGTTTTGGTAGTGCCTAGAACTTATGCAGTAGAAACTTGGGTCACTGGAAGTATTGTAAGACAGGACCTCTTTTTTATCCTTTTTTTTTTGGCTTTGCATTCTCAGAGGAAGCAGGTACTGATGAAGGATCTACTCACACCTATTGCATCCAAGTTTACAATCATTTTGAGCAGGCTGAATGCTGAACAGGATGAGAAAACCCAACAGGCCTATGCTAACTGCCTGAACAACAGCATGTCATTAGCGAGGTAAGGAACACAGGGAGGGCAAAGAGGCAATAAATGTGAAACTTTTTAGTCTCCTTAAAAATGTTGCACGGAAAGATCAATAAGTAAATTGATCAAAATTGTAATATATCTTTTTCTTCTTTCTTTTTTTCTTGTAAAGGAAAGTATCTTCAAATTTATCAAGCACAAAAATTCACAAATTCACGAAATGTCATGCACAAATTATTGACTTTTTGTCTTGCAGCCGTGCCAGCAAAGGTTTCTCTGGCCAACAGACAATGCGGGCATGTGGTTGTGTATCTGTATTCACAGAGCTTCTGTCTATTTTCCTGTCAGCTTTAGAGGTGACCACTTCACAGAGGGCTCTACTTCAGCAGGGAGTTCGACAATACCTACACAGAATGGTGAGCAATTGCTTGCTGTTGAAAAGTTTATCAGTTTATTAAAGGCTGATTTATATAAAAGTCGGGGGGGAATTTTTAAGATACCACTGTACATTTTGCTTTATCATTAGAAAAAATGATGCGATCAGTAATTTTATTCATTTTGTAGTTACTGTAGACATTTACTGTTATTTCTTAAAATTTTTTTAGATTTGTCAACTTTGCTGTTACTTTACACTGTGTGCTGTTTTCAGACCACATTGGTACAAAGTTAAAAAGAATAATTTATTGGATAACCCATAAATAATATAACTAGAGCTACTAGGCTGCCAGAATCTAAGAAATATTGCCTATTCTTAGTGTTTATCTGGTGTTAACCAACATGCTATGTCCAGATAAAGTTGAAAAAAAAATAAAGAAAAGATATATTTGTGATAGGTTTCATTTTTGCTTTTTTCCAGGTGGTTTGTCTCGAGGAAGAAATATTGCCATTTTTGCCTCAAGCCATGGAGAGACTGCTGAAGCAGCCAGATGCCAAAGAGCTGTATGATTTTCTTCCCCTAATTAACCAAATCGTCATGAAGTTTAAGGTATAGTTCCCTGATAGGTTAGTATTTAACTTGGTTAGTGTCGTCTGTTCTCTTTTCATATTTGGGTACTTATTTTGATTGAAATAAGGTAGGGCTTTTAGGCACTTGTTTACTTTTTTATTCACTTTTCAAGTGGCAAAACTCGCTTGTTTCAATATGACAGCTGATTCAGACCTTCCAAGTTTCCCGTATTTTGTAGTACAATCCTGATAGTCCACCATCCAGAGCAAAAGTGTTACTTTGTCCCCACTTTCCTTACCATCATGTAAGGTTGGGCTTTTACTCTGAATTTAAATTTAATGCTCAGAGAACTTGGAGGCAGCGGTAAATCTTCAGATGATGGATAATCATAAAGTCCATTCTTATTTTAAAATATTGGCCTATCTTTATATTTTTGTTTTGCTTCTGCTCTACCCCAACACATTTTTACTGTAGTTCAGAAAAAAAAATTTCTTTCCTGTTGATCCAGGATGGTATTACCCCATTCTTAAGTCAAGTGTTTATGCCTCTCGTGATGACTGTCCACCAAGTCCTTAGTGTCCCAGCAGATGTGAATGATCGCGTGTCTGCTGAGGACAAGAAAATGTTGCAGAGAGGCTATTTTCTTTTCTTGTCCACCATTGTTTGTAACTGCCCTGATGTCTTGAAAGACCAAGGTAAGTATTTATGCTATCCATCATTGGCTAACATGCCACATTTGCTAGACAATGCCAATCCATTTTGCTTTTCATCCCAGTGCCAGCGCAGTATTTATGCAATTTGGTATGTAGCCCTCAGATAGTACAGAGTTTTATGGTTTTATGAATATATATAAGGCCGAACATTATGATTCAGGACTCATATGTAATAACCAAAGACATTTCTCTTTATTTTAATTTTGGCAGATCTACTTGCACTCTGGTTATACCTGTGGTTTACCAAAGGGGGTCAGCATCTTCTTATCACTGTGGTTGCAGGAGTGTCTATGTGTTTCACTAATGTCAATAGAGTCTCATCTCCATTTATATTCCATTAAATCTCCTAAATTGCTTTACTCATTCATGTTTTCTTTGTGGGTTCCATGGAAATTCTAGCTCACAGTTAGATTGATAACTGATATTGCAGATATTATTCTAGGTACATTTAGCCCCAGCAGATGAATGCTCAAAGTTTATGATTCCTGTCCTTATCTCATGTGTGTATTGATATTTACTTTGTATTGGTTATGACTAGACATGGTGATATCATAAGACTAAACTGCCCATCTCCCTGTATTTTCTCACTTTCTCAGAAACAGGCCTAGATCTAAAATTAAGCAGTCAAAGATTACAACCCATAGCTTACTTCTAGGAAATTAGAGGGAAAAGATTCTTTTTCCATTTCTTCTTCTTCTCTCTCTCTCTCTCTCTCTCTCTCTCTCTCTCTCTCTCTCTCTCTCTCTCTCTCCCTCTCCCTCTCCCTCTCTCTCTCTCTCTCTCTCTCTCTCTCTCTCTCTCTCTCTCTCTCTCTCTCTCTCTCTCTCTCTCTCTCTCTCTCTCTCTCTCTCTCTCTCTCTCTCTCTCTCTCTACATATATATATATATATATATATATATATATATATAACTTTGTTTTTACCAAAATAGCATTTTATTTCACAGTCATGTTTAAAAACCTCTGCTGCACCCCATTATTGAAAACAATCATCCCTCTGACAACATAACCTTCAGCTTGATTACTTTTGCTTGACCAACTTAAAGCAAAGGGGATTAAATTATCATGCAGCAACATAGCTGTTCTCAAATTAAGCAGGCCTCACAGGTTTCATTCTACGTTTTCGGCAGTGTATGTGTAGAAAAATTACATAATAGTCATCGGTGTATAGCAAAAAATTACATGACATGTGTCTCACAGTGGATTTTTATTTCCTTTCTATTTTCAGAAATGCAAAACCTAAATCAAGTACTTATGTCTCTTATCCATGGAGCTGTTGAAATTCCAGATCCAAATGTAAGGGAGATAATTTACTTTACTTAGTTTTGCTTTAATTGTGGTAATAGTTTAAATTATATATGTGTAAATTATTCTTATTTCATTTGCAACAGAAAGGTGGGGTTTTAAGTATGTCAGTCTGCCCTAATGCAATTCTGTGTTAATGTCGTTACATTTTTTTCGATTTTATTTTTTTTAAAGTGACTTTGTAAAATTGATTTTTGATTCTTAGTTGTTTCATATATTGAATATTTATTGTAAATTAAAATGATTTTGAAAATTGCAATTGCAATTAAAGCCTGTTAAAATTTTTCAGCTCTTTGATTATATTTTTTTTCATTTATTCAATAGAGTCAAAAATCTTGCTTCGCAACTTTGAAAAAGTTGATTCAAAGCTGGGGTAAGTTGTACTTCTATGGATCAATGATCTAATCAAGTGTAGACCAAGTTCTCTATAACTTTCCAGACTTTTAGGTATAGAAATATAGATCTATATCAGCTTCTGCCATACTCTCAAATCAGGAACTAAAGATTTTACTAGTTAGTTGATAGATGTATTCAAGACTCTCTTTTTAATTTCGGTAATATTGTTTTAATCTAGACTTAGAATTTAGTCACTTACTTGACATATAGTGACTTGAACAACCAGTTGATATTGTTTGTGACACTGCAGTCTGTAGACAGTACCAATCTATATCAGATGGGTGATTTTCACATCAAGGCAGATAATAATAGATAGAGCTCCAGATGTTGGCTTTCTTTTTTAAGTTTAAACACGGTCTGATACCACCCAAGGTGGAAGCTCTAGACCTAGTCAATATTGATCATTTTCAGCTCAAATGTTTAAAAAGATAAAGACAAGTAGAGCATTGTTCAGTGCTTTTGTAAGAAATACTCATTGGAGTTAACCTTTATGATGCTTCAGTCTAATGAGTGAGCTGCAGAAAGTAGAAACATTTGAGGAACAGCTGTGGATGGGCTTCTTTAGGTTATTTGGTCTCTTAGTTTCAGATAAATCAGTGCAAAAATGCTCCCACATGGTTTTGTTTGCGGTCTAGGTTTAAGAACATTTCCACTAATGAAAACTTCAATGAGTGATGAGTGATCTGTCTTGCAATACTTGAATAAAGAAATTATGTGAATGCACAGTAGACCTGATGCATAAATATTTTAAGCAGGGTTGTGTAAATTATATGCTGTAATATAGGCATCTGAACAAAATTTAATTGTAATGACAATCGTGCCTAAATATTATTTTAAAGAATACTTTTGTAGCTGGTCTCATTTAGTACAAAGATGTAGTTTTTTTTATTGCCAACTTTGTGAACTATTCTTTCATAGAGATAAGTAAGCTTATTGAGGAAAAGTAAACTTAAGCTGGTAACCATTCATACTTGGGGAAAGTGAAAAATTTAGTTTTTCTTCTTTGTCATTGTCAATGGCAGAAGTGTCTTTCATAACTATTTCTATAAAGGCCCTTATATTTTTTTATTTTTCATTATTTTGTTCTCCTTTTCGAAATCATGATGCTAAAATGAAAAGGCTGTTATCTCGTTTATTTTTTATTCTCTGAACTAGGTGGCAAAGATGCTCTCCCAGGATTCCCTGAGTTTATTTACAAAGAGATTATTCCTGCTTGTTTTGAGGCACCCATGAAACCAACTTTTGACCTCTCAGATGGGCAGACAACCCTGGTATGCTTTGATTACTTCAATTTAACCATATTAAATAAAAGTTTTCACTGGTCCATGTGCTGCAGCTAGCAATTTAATTTTCATAGATATTGTCTGACTATATACATGTATGGCAAAGACAAGGCTGTAATTGAATAAGGATTTACATTAAGTGTATCAGATGTGACTCGTATAATGTTTCCATTGTGCCATAATGTCTCACCTTAGATGAGATCTGTTATTGGCATGACTTGAAGAGTGCGAAAACTTTTTTTAAAAGACTTTTTAGGCTTCAAAATAATAGGAAAAGGTAACTGTGGTGTCTGATTTTGGCTAACTTCTCTTTTGATACAGATCTAGATTTTTATGAGACAAAGCCTTAATTTGTACCCATCATCTGGGCATAAATTTCTTTATGAAGCTTAGGGGACATAGAATCAATTTTACAGAAACCATGGCTCATAAGAAGTGATTAAGTGTTATTTCCTCTCAAATTTTTAATTTAGACCTAGATCGACACATCACCTCTTTGTCTGAATATTTACTAGAACTAATGTAAAAGGAATCACCCTTTTTACTTTTTTTCCCTCAAATTCTAGATGAGTGAAGGTTGTGCTATTGATTGGTTTTTTTTTTGTCTCATCAATTTTAATATTTAGTTGAGGCTAAAAACCAAGACATGAAGAACATAAACAAAATGAAAAAGTTACATTCATTCCTTTTTACAGCTCAGTCCTAAGCTGTTTACCCCTAAAATTTATTAAAATCTGTTTCTTTTTGTTACATATAGTCATGCAATTCCCTGAAATGCAGATCAAGTTAGCTCTATTAGGGTAATGTTTAACAAAGCCTGCTAGCCATAGCAGGCATGCCCGCGTTAAATTCTGACTTCTGGAAATCTGCATCTAGGTCTTTACATGGCCTAAATGGATTGAAATCTAAATTTAGATATATAGATCAAGTCTAAATAAAGATCTAAACATAATTTGATAGGCTATTATTTCATATGTCAGAGGTAACGGAAATTGAGCATTTGTTTAAAACTTGTGTAAAATTTTGTTCAAAACACAAATAATGTACATTTTCAAACATTTTGGAACAGGTCTAGATCCATAATCTAGTGAGGCAATCTCCTGCTTTACTCCTAATTTTGGAAATTTCACGCCCATGTTCATGATCATCCAGACCATTAGCTTAGCTTATTTCCTGAATTAGCTATCATTTAATTAAACACTTCATAGGTAAATCTTTGCATCCAACTTGAAATATACCTACCTCGCTCCTTTCATTCATAACATCTGTATATTCTGTCTTCATGTTTTTTTAGCTCCCTCTAAATATTTACCTTTTCTTTTGTAAGATATTTTGTTTACTCATTTATAATGGAATTCAGGATAATATCATTTAAAATCACTTGAGGTAACTGCTGTAATTCACATCATAGAGACACAGAGGAAAACAGGCAAAACCTGACAAAGAACGAAAGAAATACATACAGGCAGACATACTAGGGAAAGTAAACAGACATAGTTAATAAGATAATTCAAGCTTTTGTCAGTTATTAGTGGCTGGTCCACTAGATGGTCATTACTAGGCAAATAAATATGTTTGGACAAAGTGGCCAATCTTAGAAAGACTGCTTAAGGGTGCAGATATTGATATGCCTTGCACTTTTATTTTGAAAGGGGAAGAAAAAACTTTTAAGCATCCATTACTTTTTATTTCACCTTCACAATTTGTAATTTTTTATGCAAAATTCAGATGTTAACAGTTTTAGTGGCCTTATTCTTTTTTTTTTCAGCGCTTATGATAATGATAATTCTTTGCATGCACTTACTGTTTTACAGGCTCTTGGAGAGGTTGCCTCTTGTATGGTGGAGATTTTCCAACAAAGGGTAAGTCTATTGTGAGAGCTTTAATCCTGCTGTGTCAAATGCATAAGTTGAAAATATACGCTTGAGTGAGAAGTTTCTTGTGAGAGTTAGATTTACTGGCTAACAGTTAAAAATTTCTTGTAAGCTGAGAGATTGGTAATTGTCAAAGACTTAGAGGTTACATTTTATCAATATCTCTAAATCTGTTTATGGTCTTCACTGAACCATAGTTGTTTTGAGTAGGATCAGATCTACTAGGCCCAGTCATTGAAAGATTTTAATCTCACTCTAACCACCGATTCTAGGTTGTTCTCGATGTCTAGACTTAGATCTACACAAACTGCTGCTTTGTAAATGAAAATGAACCCTCTGTGTTGCTTAAGTAAGGAAGTCTGTTTCATTGATCAGGTTTTTTAATTAAAACTTGGATACGATAAATGAATGGATTGCCATTCACAAGTATTCTTATTTCCGGTCCTTCCTGCTAAGTGATTTTTGCAGGAACACTCATATTCTGTCCCATAGGTATTAAATACAAAATTTATCATTGATCTTGTTATATTTATCTTTAAAAAGATAACATTCCAGCTCACTTTTCATTTGTTTCAGGGACATGAGTTTGTTGGTTTTATGCGCACAGATTTCTTCCCCTCAAGAGGAATGAGTGAAGAGAATGCAGTGGTGAGTGAAGCGTTTCAAAAATGTTGTGTATTTGTTCTCCTATTTTAAAGCTTTTATCAAATAGAATTTTGAGGGCAAAAAAGTACCTAAAAATTTTGTTTTCCCTGAATGTCATTTGCATATATATGTATATTGGGTATGATGGAAAATTATTTTGTCTCTATAATTTGATTTAAAAAAAACTGTCTTTCCCATTTCATAACAGGGACATACAATTTTATTTATAAAATTATTGTAAATTCAGTACCCATCTCAAATTTGTAGCTAAAAAATTGTTTGAACTAAGACAGAGTGGGTCAAGGAAATAAAAAAATAAACAAAAAAAGCATTTTTTATTTAAAGTTTGGAGATACATGTAACATGTTTATGCTTTACACAACAAGTGCAAAGGGTGGCTGGACATCATTTTATAAGCTGATTTAACAATTTGCATGTTTATACTTTTCAGGCATGACAAACTCATATATCATTAATAGGCCAAACTATTTGATTTTGAAATAAGTTTAGATCCACTCTTGCATCTGTAAGGATTCCTAAAAGGAAACAATAAGGCTTTGAATTTGGGATCTCACGCTTTCTTTCTCTGTCATTCCTGACTTAAGTAGGGTTGATAACCAGAACAAGACTCAGGTCTTGCAGTTTTTGTGACGCAGGGAATACGATTTCACCAAGATTTATGTCCCTTTGTCATAAGTCATGAGTTATGTTCAACAATAAAAAGTATTTTGAAGATCTAATTAGAAATATATGCTTTTATTTTAAATATTATGCACATTTTTGTTTTGTTTTTTTTACTTAAAATTTCACACCCATGGGCTTTTTTGCAGACACTATTGCTTCTTTTGCCAACATTATCTTATAGTAAAGGTCATGACTTCTAAGAATCATGACTCTTTCTGAGATAGCATTCAGCACATAAAACAATCATCAAATAAATCTAGCTACTAATTAAGGCTATGCTATTACTTGAGAGGTACATGTATATATTTCTGATTTTTTTTTTTTTTTTTGCATCCACTCAGATCCTAATTGACACCATGCAATCATCTCCCCTCAAAACTTTCAGAAAATGGTTAAAGGTAAGATCATCCGTTTTATATTATATTTTGAATTATGAAAAAAAATGAATTTAACAGTATGCTGAGGTAAAGTAAATTTCATGCTGTTACTTTTCTCGAACTGAATTATTATTATGTCTTTATTAACGTCCAAATTTATTTTTCTGTAATTTTTTATTTAAAATGGTGGGAAGTACGTAATGCTTGATGTATGACAGAGGCATTTCCTGCATACAGAGCAGATATTAATTATTCTGATGGTGAAGAGTACATTGTAATTGCTTTCTCTGTGCTTCTCATCAATCTGGAACTTTGTTTCCAACCTTTGAGGTCACATTGTTTTTACTTAGACTCTCACTCGTTATATTTATAGGCTGTAATAAAACATGTAGCTTTAGGCCTATGTCAATCATGGAAAAGATGTAATATTTCAACAAAAGTGTTGATAATAGTCAAGGTAGAAGTAGAACAGAAGAAGGAGAAGATGAGCGATGACCTGTAACAAGAGAGTAAAAACAACAGAGTTATTTTAACACTGATTACATTGTCAATATATCACGTAAATGGGTACTACTGGAGTATAATAGACCTAAGGTCTAGATTTTTTTCTAGATGTAAATTTAAAGTTTCCTAAAATTAAAGTTGAAAATTAAATCTAGATTCTTGATTGTACTACAATCTAGACGTTCCCTTGTTAGAACCAGGTGCATATCAAAAGATTCCACTGAAATAAAATACTTGGATCTATATCTAGATCATCAAAGATTGTTTTAAGTGGTATTTGCAAAGGGTAGCAGGACTGTTGGACCTACAGACAAACATTTGCATGTCTGTCTGTCTGTCTCTCTCTCTCTCTCTCTCTCTCTCTCTCTCTCTCTCTCTCTCTCTCTCTCTCTCTCTCTCTCTCTCTCTCTCTCTCTCTCTCTCTCTCTCTCTCTCTCCTCTCTCTCTCTCTCTCTCTCTCTCTCTCTCTCTCTCTCTCTCTCTCTCTCTCTCTCTCTCTCTCTCTCTCTCTCTCTCTCTCTCTCTCTCTCTCTCTCTCTCTCTCTCTCTCTCTCTCTCTCTCTCTCTCTCTCTCTCTCTCTCTCTCTCTCTCTCTCTCTCTCTCTCTCTCTCTCTCTCTCTCTCTCTCTCTCTCTCTCTCTCTCTCTCTCTCTCTCTCTCTCTCTCTCTCTCTCTCTCTCTCTCTCTCTCTCTCTCTCTCTCTCTCTCTCTCTCTCTCTCTCTCTCTCTCTCTCTCTCTCTCTCTCTCTCTCTCTCTCTCTCTCTCTCTCTCTCTCTCTCTCTCTCTCTCTCTCTCTCTCTCTCTCTCTCTCTCTCTCTCTCTCTCTCTCTCTCTCTCTCTCTCTCTCTCTCTCTCTCTCTCTCTCTCTCTCTCTCTCTCTCTCTCTCTCTCTCTCTCTCTCTCTCTCTCTCTCTCTCTCTCTCTCTCTCTCTCTCTCTCTCTCTCTCTCTCTCTCTCTCTCTCTCTCTCTCTCTCTCTCTCTCTCTCTCTCTCTCTCTCTCTCTCTCTCTCTCTCTCTCTCTCTCTCTCTCTCTCTCTCTCTCTCTCTCTCTCTCTCTCTCTCTCTCTCTCTCTCTCTCTCTCTCTCTCTCTCTCTCTCTCTCTCTCTCTCTCTCTCTCTCTCTCTCTCTCTCTCTCTCTCTCTCTCTCTCTCTCTCTCTCTCTCTCTCTCTCTCTCTCTCTCTCTCTCTCTCTCTCTCTCTCTCTCTCTCTCTCTCTCTCTCTCTCTCTCTCTCTCTCTCTCTCTCTCTCTCTTTCTCTCTCTCTCTCTCTCTCTCTCTCTCTCTCTCTCTCTCTCTCTCTCTCTCTCTCTCTCTCTCTCTCTCTCTCTCTCTCTCTCTCTCTCATAATTTGCCTCCTCCATTCAAACAGATTGAAAAATAACTCCATCCTGTTGAGATTTTATCAAAAGCTTTATCATAAGCAATGACAAAAAAACAAAATAAGAGCATCAAAATGGCACAGGAAAAATGAAATAGTCACTTTTTTTCTCCTTGTTTTTTTTTTCTTATAAGTTGTATAACTATATATCCACAAACTGGCACCAAAGCTACCTTCCTCAAAATTTCACAGTGATAAGTTCAGCTGTTTTAGACCTTTTCAAACACAACCTCCCAGCTTTTCTCTCTTATATAATAAAGATGATTCTCAGCACATCAGAAAGGAGAGTGTTCAGCATTAATGTTATGTTCTAAAATTTCATCATTTTAATCCCAAGCCTTGCTTCTAAAATTTTTTTTTCTATTTTCAGACATTTTTCATGGAAGCCAAGTCATGACCAAGATTTTCTTCTAATGTTATTAGGACGCTTTCAGTTTTTAAACTATCACATTCTATATATGCGCTGTACCTTACAAAGAAATTGTCATGTTTACACATGATAGAAGAAGCAAGAGATACTTGTTTTGTTAAATTATCATTGTGTTATGCATCATAAAGATGGATTTTCACCATGAACATCCATGACATGGGTACAGTAAGTCGCAGAAAAATATGTCCCTCATATAATTCAAGATGTGGCATTAAGCAAAAACTCTGTGCAATAGACAGTTTATCTGCAAAGAATGACACAAGTTTGCAGACTCGGAAGATTCATTCACATAGTAAATGTGTTATTTTTTTTTCTAATTCTATATTTGAATCATGTTATAACTGATTTACATGTACTTCTATTCTAATTTCAATTTATGTTTGTAAATATCAATGCTCATCACTGATATTAAGCATTAAGAACTAGGTTTACTCATTAGCTCAATTGGTAGTGATTAAAAATTAAATTTTATTTCACAGAACTCGGATAAGAACAAAAGAAATTGCAACCATTATTTTGCGCACAAAAACACTTTTAGTTTACCTTTGAGGAACAAAAGGCATCATTTAACCTATCTATGTATTAGGTGATATCTGGTTTTTGTTGCACATGTACCAAGCTCCTGTTATGCAGAGCTAAGTTGTTGAAAAAAAGGCTCCAAAGTTGCCCAGATGTGATGACCAGGATCAAACCCTGCAACAGAAATACACATGTATATTAGAGCTTTACCTCGGAACCACCAATGCTTCTTAAAAATCACTAGAGTTCAGCATGGTTTGAAATTGGAATAAAAAAACACTCAATAGTGTTGATGCAAACTTTTAGGCCCCAACCTTCTAATCGTTATATAATGGAAAGGATGAAAGTGAAAAATTGCATTTAGAATGATTCTAAGAGGCTTTGCCATGCATATAATAATGTTTCATATCTGACACATTTTTTTTTTAATGCTAATGACTGATTTATAGATATTTTATGCATCAAGCTGTGCGAAAGTATTGTGCATTTTGTCATTTGGAATACAATGTCAAAGATTGACAACTACTATGTTGTAAAATGTTAATTTAGCAATCAGACTATGATGAATGCACTTGTGAAACTTTGATTTAACAAGTAAAATGAACATAGCCAATCCTTTCTTGGTATGTAAGGTAAAACTCAATGCTTAAAAAATAATTTGAAGCACACTCACTTCTTTCAGTGAATTTCTTTTTAACTGTAGTATTCGGGAGAAGACATTTAGTGGCGATGGTGATGGTGATTATAATAAAACTAATGCAGTAAAAATGAAAGCTAGACTGTAATAAGGATGCTTAAATTTATCCCACCAAAGGGTAATAAAACATCAAATGTCCATGAAAGGATTTAAAAGATGTGTTGCAGATTGGGCCAATAAAAAACCTGTGAAACTCAGCTGCTTGCTTCTTGTTTACTATTTTAAATGTTAGATTTTTTTGAAAGACAGTGGGACTCCCAAACGAGGACACAGCGTGTTTGCTGAAATATAATAAGGCGAGGTACAGAGACCTTAGAAAGTGCATCAGTCCTGTTTCTTGGTTGGGTGGAAGAGGGGTGAGCTTTTTTTCATTAGTTACATTAGTTATAACAGATCTATTGGACTGTAGCTTCTTGAATCTTTTATCAAAACTTTAGATACAGTGAACTTTGTATTGAGTGATCTTGGGCCCTGCGAAACCTTGATTCCAAAAAAAAAAAAAAATACAAAATCCCCGATTTTTTCTTCTTTAACCTTATCAAAAACTTGTCCCACAATGAAACTGAAAAAAAAAAACCAGAATCTTTAATTCTATGGAGTTGAAGGTCATTTAAGTTTTCCCCAGAACATCAGCAAAACAGGAGGTGAAATAGGCCAAAAAAAATCTTAGTTGCAAACTGATCAAAAATGTTTTGCTGCATAGATCCCGCAAGAGATTCCACTTAACAAAGGAATTTTATTTTTCTTTAAAAAATTTTTCTTTTGTTCTATAACAAATTGACTTCCAGGAACCTTGAATCCAGTTAGAAGACCAACCTTATTCATTGAGTCCAAGGTTCACTTTATTTACTGTTTCTAATTTTCCACGCCAGACTTTTTTAAAGAGGAGAAATCTCTACTCCTACAGCATTTTTGTAAGTTGTTCTAGAAAAATTACACAATTGTTGTAACTGCACATTAGTCCAGTCTAGTCGCTTCTGCCAGTTGCTAGGAAATACCTTGTAGTAAGCAATAATTTATGTGAGAGTAAAATGTCGTCAATTTTCTATTGAAGATTGATACTTGGACAGTTTGTCAATTCTCGTCTTTTATTATCATTTATCCTCCTTATTTAATCGGAGCAAAAAAAGCTTGCTTAATTTTAATGTTATTGTTTGTGTTCGTACCTTGTACCAAAATTTGATTAGTTTTTATTCTATCACTGTATCAGGAAAAATTTTTACATTTTCATGCAAAAAAAAAAGGAAAATTAGTTGCGGCTTACTTATTTCATTTTATAGAAAGACAAACAAAAGGTCAAACTTTACTGCACTACGTCTTTCTATTCTTATTATGTGTTTGCTGAAGGAATATGAAAGTCATTTCTACAAACCAAGAATGACAATAAAATTATGTTGTTTTTTAATTTTTAACTGCGTCTTTGAGTTTCACTTGATGGTACCTTTTTTCCCTTTTTTGAAAATGATCCATTCTTTGATTTTTCTCTTGAGTTATTTCAGTGTCATTGGATTTTACCAATTATTTTACATCCACTTTTTTTTTTCATTAACTTTCATAGAAAAGATTTTAAAAGATGATATGATATAGCGATTGATAAAAGAGATTTATTCCATCACTCAGCGCTGTCTGAAGATTGGCTCGGCAGAATGTATTCCTTAAGACTGAGCAGTAGTATACAGAGGGGGGGTTCTGGACCACCTTGTACGAAAAACATACCACATCTACATGCACTCGGACCACAATTCTGCATGTACGGAAAACATGCCTGGCCTACATGCAGAATTACCCCAATTCTGCATGTACGCAAAAAGTGTTTTTCGTACACGCGGCAATTCGGCATGTACACATCTGGCCTACGGTTCGGTTTCGATTGTATATGTACGCAAAACACTCGCAACAACCAGAGGTCGGTCTAGGGGCTCCACGGAGGCGGGCGGGGCCTTGCAAAGAAGACTATTGAGCACCCAATTTCTTCATGAAGACGGCTCGGGCCTCGTCTCGACCGCGCTGGACAAGCGCTTTCTTCGTTTCCTCGTCCAACGTGGCGGCCTGTTTTTTTCGGGACCCGGCCCTTATCTCGTCCTTCAATTGGTCATATTTCTTAAGCTCTTCGACGATTAGCTTGAACTCGTCGTCGGAGATAACTCCGTCCATGAGGGCGCGCGAAACGTGGTCAGAGATTGTATTTAGCTTACTAGCCGCCAAGACTCGGATTTCACAATGTTTTTTTACTTTGACGGCCAGGCGGCGGCCCAAAATTTTTCCTGCAGCTCC
Organism: Elysia crispata; assembly: GCA_033675545.1. Lineage (NCBI taxonomy): Eukaryota > Metazoa > Mollusca > Gastropoda > Plakobranchidae > Elysia > Elysia crispata. The sequence goes on from JAWDGP010006574.1 coordinate 1,068,871, forward strand.
AGCGACTCCGCAAAGCAAAGCGGTAGCTTCGAGGCCTATCACCACGGGGGCCGCGACAATCGTGCTCAAAAGACCCACACCGCCGACACCTGTCAATGCGCTGATCAAGAGAAGAGTCGTATCACAACCATTCAAAATATTCGAAGCGCGGCGGTACTTTTTTTCCAGCTGCGCCCGTTTCTCCCGTTCGGCTTCGAGATGCTCACGAATCCGAGAGATTTCCTGAAGGCGGTAGGACTGGTGTGGGGACGCGCCTTGGCCCGACGACAGTTCTGGATATAGAGCGCCCGAAGTCGGCGTCATTTCGATAACGATAGGGGCTGAAGATGTTTCTTGCTTCATGTCGGTAACTTGTAGTTTAACGAGCCGAGGTTTAATTAGCGTCGATCTGCAGTATGCAGGCCACTACTGCGGATGAGAACTCTGGGTTGGTCGTAGCCGTCCTGAAATTTAGCATATCTCCACGGTCCAGCTCGAGAGGAGTTCGAAACTCTGTAAAACTAGAGAATTGGCCCTTGGGCTTGGTTACACCGTACAAAGGGTGCAATACTCCGTTGATGACAATTTCGACCCGGGCCTCTGAGGGCCGGCTGCTCGCTGTTGTTATAGCCAGGCTCATATACTTGAGTCGGCCCGAGACCGCCATAGGATATCCCCGCTCGCTGTTTCCGCCCGACACACCGTTCCCGAAGGACCACTCATATTCTCCCTTCGTAAGAGACCCGTACTCTTCTGCGTAGACAGTGATTAATGGCCTACGAGCCCTCCGTTCCGACTTTAAAGCTTCCATGATTAAGTCTAGTACATGGTAAGAAGAGATAGCCTCATCGCTGTATAATGACTTACCCGTAGGTTGAGTCCGGGGCAGCCCGCGAATTATCCCCCCCGCCATTCTCAGGTCGCCCGTCATGATGTCGGCTGTTTTTAGGACACGGAGGGCGAGCTGTTCGTCTACATAGTCCTTTTTTGCGTAGTCTGATAGGACTTCGACCATGTTGGGACCGCGGCCGGCAGGCCCCGGGTGGGCGATCCTCTCACCGAAGATACTCATTTTCGATAAAAGATTGACATTCAGAGGTCAAGTTCAATTAGGAGGGATACCGTCGCGCCCACTATTCTGGGGTTGTGCGTGGCTGATCTGAAGTTGATTGTATCTCCTTGGGCCAGTTCTAAAGGGGTTTCAAATATAGAAACACCAGAGATTTGACCTGACAATTTGGTCGCGCCATATGACTTTTTTTCTTTCCCGTTGACCGAAATATTGACACTAGCGTCGGATACTCCGCTGTGAGATGCTGTTGTAGACAGACCCATACGGAGGACCCTACCTGCGGCCAACATGGGGTAGCCCCCATTCGAATAGCCCCTAGCCGCATCACTGCCAAAAGACCATTCATATCGATTATCCACCATCGATCTTTTGTTTTCGGCCCATACAGTTATCAAGGGCTTACGCTTAACCATGGTGTCGTCCGAAGGACACGAAGGTCGTCCTGTGCATCGACGCAGTCTTTTTTGGTATATTCTGATAGGTCGAAAATTATTTATGCCTTTAAGTACTTTAAAGCCTCGTTGATGACTTCCACGGTCTCGAATTGAGAGACCGCCTCGTCGCCTTGTAATCTTGGACCTGCCTTACTTGTAGGCAGCCCACGCACCCGGCTCTGAGCCCTCATTGTTCGGTCACCCGTCATGGTGTCGCCCGCTTTTAGGACACGGAGGGCATCCTGTGCATCGACATATTGTTTTTTAACGTAGTCTGATAGGATCGTGCCAATGTCAGGCCCCGGGCGGAGGATCCTCTCGCCGAAGATGCTCATTTTCTGGCGACGAGTTCAAGCGCAACGTGGATCGGGAGGTCTTGGTTTGAAATTTTCCCATGTGCATCCCGGATCGAGACCTTCAACTCGCTTATCATTCCATCGCGAAGGCGTTTAAATTCGGGGCACTCCATTCGGACCGTGTTAATGTCCCCGAAGGCGTGGCGCCCCAACCCGACGCAGGCCAGGAGTGTCGAAGGAGCCCCATCGGCGATATTTCCGGATGTGTTGAGTTCTTCGAGATGGACCCACAGCATTTGCCGCGTCGCAAAGTTTACAGGGCGATCGCCCTTAAACACACCGGCGTCGAGCCATATTCCACCGAGGCCGTCGTCCAGGCCGAGAAGCGCCAGCAGACCATCGGATAGAAGGATTCCCCACCCGGGGGCGACTGTTAGGGTGATCAACCCGTTCTCTCCACAGACCGTTAGTGTGTGGCTGGTCCCTTTGAGAACCTCCTGCAGCCGGTCGAACCCATACAGGCCGGGCGGGATGGTGAGGGATTCTTCTGGCGGCTCGAGGTCTCCTCTGCGGGTGCTTTTCCAAGAAAATTTCTCCCCCTTTTCAATATTGTACCACCCCGCGGTGAAGGTTATCGATCGCAAACCAATGGAGAGGCGCCCATCGCGGTTGTCGATGCACCGCAGGAGGGGGATTGCCTCCCCTCTTTGAACATTCGAAAGCGTGTGGAACATGCTGGCCCAATATTATGAGTTCGACACCCAGGTCTAAAAGTGAAGCCGAGAGCGCCGTCTCAAGCGCCCTCGCAAATGCCGTCAAACTCGTCCTCGCAAGCGAGGCCGCTCGCAAGAGCGCTGTGGGTATGAAAGCTTTCAGGCTTAATAGTGGAGCCAAGCCCCGGCCGGACCGCTATAAAGCCCCAGCGAGCGATGTAGGCGATCTAGCAGAGGGCCGGGTTCAAATCCAACATGATGACCCCCAGAAGTGGTTCGAGGCTAAGTACCCCGATATATTCGAACACTACCGCTTACCTAATATCGATTCAGACGAACTGGTTCAGGCTTGGCGTAGAACTCCTATGCAATTTTGGCAAAACCAACTGAACTTCGCTGTTTGGTGCGCCACCGCAGGCTGTGGGGTTTCGGCGGAGGACCATTTGTCCGCTTCTGATGGCTTTCTGAAGTCCTTCTACCGCTTCCATGTGTACTACCAAATACGTCGTATACTGGAAGAATTAATGGCCCCACTACCCTATGAGGAGACATGGGATGCAGTGAACAACTCTTACGACCGTAGGGCGTACGAGAAAATATGCCGCGAATTCGGCGTCATTCCACACTCTTCTTATTGGAAGGTTAAAGGCCCAAACTGGGAGCTTGGTCTAGTCTACTTCTACAGGAAAGAATATAAAGGATTCTACGGGCTCGGTGATGAGGAGTAAGACTCGAGAAATATGTCGTTTACAAAAGAGTCCGACGGCGTTCGCAAGATTGGATACCTTAGGCAGATCGCCTTTGGAATAGACACGGCCTGGAAGAATTTCATACTCAACAAGTCAGATGGCTTGACTGACCCCGGGGTCGCGAGGTTGAATGATAGTATCCGGTCTTACGTGTGGACCATCCTCAGCGCCCAGGTCCTGACCCGTTCAGGCATTCTTGGCACCGGGGCGGCCGTGGATGCGCGAAAACATTTCCTGGTGTTAGTCGAGAATGCCATAAAATCTCCTGTGGACATCCCCTCTGCAATAATGCGTTATCAGGAAGCCATGCAACATGCTCGTTCTAAGGCCGGCTTCTCCTTTGGGGAGGGTCTTTACCTGGCCCGAGGAGACATGCTTCCCCGCATAGGTAAGATAGCGGGCTACAACAACGAGATCATAATCGCCACCAGCGCACAGCAACTGGGCTGGAACAGCGACCTCAATGAGGATACCGTCCCACCAGACGCCGCAAATGACACCGGTGAAAAGGGGTTAGTTAAACCGATGGGCGCCGACTCAGAGGCGGCCACCAGCCAGACCGCCGCAAAGCCGACCCCTGCTACAACAACGGCCGCAGAAAAAGCAGACCACGAGGCCCACGAGGACGAAAAAACAACCCTCATCGTGGGCAGTATTGCCATCGGCCTAGGACTGCTTTGGTTTCTTAGGTAGCAGCCACTCGCGTGCCGCCACAAGCAGTAATCCCCCGACAGCCAAAAGAACAGCCCAAAGATTACTAGATAACCAGACCGCGGTTTTCCCGAGGAGAGACAGGAGCCAGGAGACGATCGAGCCAATGATCCCCGGGAGGGCGGCGGCCGCCTTGCCAGCCAGCTTGGCCAGGATTCTTCCGAGACTTTGGAGTTGTTTTTTGATCCACTCTTTGGCCCCGCCCTTTCCGGGGGGCTGCGGCGGCGCCACCGCCCGGGAGAGCGAGGACTATTGTAGAAATAATCATCCCGAGGGCCGTAAGGATCGACACGATCGTGATTCCCTGCTCACGAAAGAGGGTCTTTATTCGCTCGGCGAGGGTTTTGTCCTCGTGTAGAATCCGGTGCAGGGTTTCACGTATACGGCTGATCTGGGACCGGATAGTCTCCCTGGTGGCCGAAGTGGCCTCAAGGCGGGCGGCCCTTTCATCCTGTCGTTCACGCAGGAGTTTGGCAATGCGGTCTTTAGTAGTCTCGTCTGTGGCCTCTTCTAGCTTTCTTTTTTCCAAGGCGATGTGTTCATCCAGTTCCGAGAGCTTGGCTAGATTGTTTGTGAGTTCCCCCGGGACCTTTCCAGGGCCTTGCACATGCCTATTATATCCCGGGGGGTATACCCTTCCCTAACGAAGACAGCTAAGAGTTTTTCAGCGCCTTTAGCGGCCTCGTCTGCCGCCTGCCCCGAATCTTCAAGCGGGGCTGATTCTATGTTCGAGTCCGCCTTGCTCAACTGCTGGATGTATTTTAGGAGTTCTGCTTTCGCCGCTTTTGACATTTTTTTAGTCCAAGCCGGTATACCCAGTTTCTTTTGGATTGCAACCCTCCCATTTTCGCATCTGGAAACAGTGCTTAGCTCGTTTGGATTATTCGTGCTCTCATTTATAAGGTTTATGTCGGGATAGTCTTTCAGGCGTAAGCGGCCCTCTTCATCGATCATAAAGTTGGACAAATCTGGCAATTCCGGTGCGATATTTTGCTGCTGTGCCAGCATTCTGTAATAGTCGTTTGCCGCATCCGCGATGACTTTTTTCTCAAAAGGCACAAGACTCATATCAAAAACATCTTTATATTCACCTTCAACGTAGGCCAGGGTATTGATCGGTGTCATCGGTTGTCCATAGGTGTTGACGTTCCCGGTAATGAATGAGGTTTTCGCGCTGCGGCCCGGGGTGATAATAGTGTCGCCACCTCTCGTGGCTTCGGGAGTAAAATCATTGAGTTGGATGTCATCGGTAAAAGCAGGGCGGGTAGCAGTATCGGGATGATCAAACACATCAACTTCGAAACGTGCCGCCATGGTGTTTTATATTGAAGATCAGTTTACACAAGTTCAATATATTATCATGGCTTCGAGCGCATACGGGAAAAAACTCAATCCTTACCGTCGTCTCCGCGAGCCCCTCGAGGTCAAGGCTGTGCGGCAGTCAGTTGTTGTCACCAACAACCCGTCGGCGATTGATCAGAACCAACAATTGCTGGTCCGCTTCCCAAATCTGGGGAGCAATGACGTTGTCGTGCCCGGATTCGCGAGACTGGCGTTCACCATCTCGCTTACCTCGACTGACGCAAACCGGACCCTGGTCCAGAATATAGGCCGCGCCGCGGTAAAGAAATTGACCATTAAAATCTCCGGCAACGAGGTGATGTCTATCGATGACAGCGATATATATTACTGCTATCAAGAACTCTGGAAGACCGCTCGAGAGCGGGAGAACGCCCAATACCAGGGAATTGACACTACTACCAACCGAAACGCGACCAAACTTCGTGTCGGCGCAGGAGACGCTTCGAACGTTGCCGTCGACCAGGCCATTGCCACCGTGTATGGAAACCGCTTCTTCGTGCCGCTGGACTTCGAACTGCTCGAGTCCCACATGCCCTTCCACCAGGCGGCCCTTGGGGACCGCCTCGAATACGAACTCACTTTTAACGACTACAGTCGAGTCATAAAGTCCACTGGTGACGGCAGCTACACGATCGATAACATCTGCCTCGATTTTGACAAGGTCACCAACGAGAGCCTCGCCCGAAATATCCGCAACCAGTACGCTAGCTCCTTGGCGATACTGTACGACCGCGTTCTGCGCCACCGCAAGATCATATACAACAAAAGCGACACGCTCTGGAACATAAATCTCAACGTCCCCGCGCGTTCCATGAAGGGTGTTCTTATGTTATTCGAGGACCCCGCAGCTGCCTACAAGCGCGACACCGAGGCTTTCTACAACCCCCAACTTACCAAGGTCGAGGTCACAATCGAGGGCGTCCCGAATCAATTGTACAGCCAGGGGCTCCGCGCGTACCAACAGTGGGACGAATCCAAAAAGCTTTACGCAGGCGGTCCTAAGCGGAGCCCCGTGACAGGCGCGGTCGCGAAAGACCTTGCTCTAGCGGACGTGTCTCTAGGCGAGTACTTGACCAGTAAGTACTGCCTGTGGCTGGACCTGCGGTCGAGTGATGACGATCAGCTCCACGGCAACGGGCGTCGCGTAGAGAACGCCAGCGAAGGTATTACCATCCAGATCACCAAGAAGGCCGAGTCCGCTGGCGCTTTGAACATCTATTTGTACGTGGTCATGGATGCCCAACTTAACCTGGAGGATGGCCGCATCGTCTCCGTCCTCTATTAGATCGCTCTTACCCCACTCCCCCCACTCGGCGATCATTTGCGGGCAAACAGGCTGCGGGAAGACAGTATTCGCCCTAGACCTCCTCGAGGGGCCCTATCGCGGGGTCTTCCACCACATCGTCATACTGTGCCCCACCATCCGGCACAATACCACCTACCAGGGCCGCCCATGGATATGGGGGGACCCTGAGATATATATTGTCGACCCGGGCGAACGCCTGCACGATTGGCTCCGCTTTTGGTACCACCGTTTCAAAGGCGAGCCGACCCTTTTCATCATCGACGACTGCAGCGCCTCGCAGGCGATGACGAAAAAGAAAGACACCCTCTCGGAGTTGGCCTTCTCCGGCCGCCACGCCCAGCAATCCGTCTGGGTGCTGTCTCAGCGATACAATTCGGTCCTCAAAGACCTGCGGGAGCAGACCCAGTGGGTGGCCTTGTTTCACTGTATGGACCGAGACTCTTTCGAGGAGTGCCTCCGGGAGAACGACGTCATAGCGAACCGGGAAGAACGAGTAGCCGTTAGGTGTCAGCTCGCCTTGAAAAAACATACGAAGCTGTTGTTAAACACTTCACAACCATCTTCATATCATTTGCTTAGCTGATGTTTATCATTTGCTTAGCTAATGTTTATCATTTGCTTAGCAAATGTTGTTAACAATATTAAACACGGCTATCTCCTTGACCACACTTGTGGTTCTCCTGTGGGTAGTCCACCAATATATTAAAGCTAGGCGAGAAATTAGGAAACTTACAACTTTATTACATACAAAGACCTTCGAAAAGAAAATGGACGATTTGCTCGACGGACTACTCGCCAATGAAACCGGGGTACAAGCGCCCGCTGCATCGGTACCAGCTGTGCCACAGACTACAACGGTGGCGGAACAGCGCGATAAGCTGGCCATTATCGCAGCAGGGGGGCAGGCCAGAAAGTACCTTGGGAAGTCCCTGTCCTTGGAAGAAATCGACAATATGGACGACGACGAGGTTAGAAAGCTCCACACCCGCTACGAGGCACGACTCGGTGTTTGCATGACAAAAACGCTGGGGAAGGCTGCGCTGCAGCTCTATACAACCTTGGCCACTATGTTTCTCCCGTTACCGCCAGAGAACCGTCAGCCTCTCATGGAGGACCTAGAGTCTGACATGATTGTCGAACGCGTGCTCAACAGCACTGCTTGCGAATTGTATTACCGCTATGGAAATCTTCTGGCGCCGATCACCGTGGTGTTGACCACGGCTAAGTACTGCCAATTTGGACACCGGTGTCCAAAGAATATAGAAGAAGATGAACTCGAGAGACAGCAATGTGTCTCCACCGGAGGAGTCGACGGAGACAACCACTCCGGCGGAGCCGCCGGAGACAACCAAGCAGATGGAGCCACAACCTGTTTTGAGGGTGACGACCCCCAGCCAGCCGTCTAAAAACGAGAAGAAGGCTGCCGCGGGGCGTGCCGGCGCCGCCGCCAGGAAAGCCAAGTACGAGCGACTTGAGAGAGAACTCGCGGAAGCCAAGGAGGCTCTGCGGGATCCCGCGTTCGTGGCCGACCCGCCCGCCCCGGAAGCAGCCCCGATCCGCGACAAAAAAGAAGAAGGCTCTATGTTATATTTAGGCGCACTGGTGGCCGCTGTCGGGGGGGCTGGTCTATTGGTCTAAGTTTAACCGCGCAGAACCGCCGCCGCCAAAGGAGAAAAAGACCACCCTTAAAAGCAGCGCGGGTCCTGCTCAGCAATTGAAGGTTGCGCACAATCCCCACTATATGGAATAACAACAAAACCATGGCTTCGATTGACGGAAAAGTTATAGCGAACACAATGTATCATGCCGCCCTTGTCAGCGGGCTTTCGATAGGGTTTGCTAAGCTCACCCAGATGGCCATAAAAGGGATCTTACCAAAACTCGACACTACGGCGCGCGATGCCGGGATGATGTTTATGAATGTCTCGTTCGCCATTTTAACTAAGGACGAGTTAATTAAACGTGGGATTATTCCCTCTAACATTTCTCCATAGTAGAACAATGGCTGCTGCCGCTATTATGATGGTCGCAGGCGCCGCAGTGAACGCTCTGGCGTTCAGCGGCTCGGGCTACTTCTTTTCGAAGCTCGAAAAAAAAAGATGCAGAAAAAGAACAGAAAAGACACGACAAGGCCGTGGAGCAAATGCAGATCGCCCAGGAACAATGGTCTAATAGGCGTACTGAACGCCTTGACTGGATCAACAAAAAGCTCAGGGAACAATACCAGGCAGTCCAGGACTTTCAGAGCGCCGAAGCGGCATGGCGCGAGTACACCCGCGTCACCGGGGAAATTCTCGACCCTCTAGAGCCCGAGCCCCAGCTTTCCGACTTCTATACACCGAGCAGCGCCCAAAAAGACCGCGAGATTTCATTTGTTATCGGGGGTATGGTAATAACCGGCCTTGTGACATACTATATCACTAGAAGATAGTCGGTTAGACACCAATTTTTCTGGCGTTGTGTTGGAGTTTGGTTGGGTTTTTTGGAATACGTGACAATGGACTCTCGCCTGTCGAGGATTTACTACAGCCCCGGGGGCTACTGGAAAGGAATCACAGCTGTTAAGAAGCTGGCGTCTGCAGCGGGGGTCCCTCTCGATGCGGCTAAGAACTGGCTGAAGAAACAGGCCATCTGGCAGATCTACCTACCTGCGCCACGGCACATACCAAGACCAAAGTTTGATGTCCAGGTGCCAAATGAGGTCCATCAAGCCGACCTCCTTTTCCTTCCGCACGACCGCGTGGGACGGAAGACCTATAAGTACGCCCTGACCGTAGTCGACGTTGCCTCGCGGTACAAGGAGGCCGAGCCGCTGACTACCAAGGGTGCAGCAGGGGTCGCCGATGCCCTGTCTCGCATCTACAAACGGGGGCCTTTGACGTGGCCCAAGCTGCTACAGGTGGACCCTGGACGCGAATTTATGGGGGAAGTTAGCCAACTACTTGCTATACACACCGTCGGGTAAGGCGCGGCCGGGTCCGTTCCCACCGGGACCAAGGAATCGTGGAGCGGTGGAACAGAACTCTGTCTGAGAGGCTCTTCGGCCACCAGTACGCCCAGGAGATGCGGCTGCCTGTTGGTGAACGATCCACAGAGTGGGTGCGGCGGCTGCCTGCGGTTGTCTCTGCTCTGAATGGAGAGGTCACCCGGCTGACCGGTAAGCGACCCTCTGAGGCCATTAAGGTAAAGTCTGTGAGTGGAGAGCCCTCTTCTACGGTTCCTGGCCGCCCTGTTGGCCTTCAAGAGCAGAAGCTCCCTTCGGGGGTTGGTGTTCGCTTCCTCTATCAGCCCGGCGAACTCGAGGGCGGACGGCGTCGCGCTACAGACCCTGTGTGGTCCCTCCGGGTGTACCGGCTAGGGCGCACCTTGACCAAGCCCGGAGAGCCTGTGCTTTATTATCTTGACTTCGGAGGTCGAGGACCTAGTCGGGGGTTTGTCCGTGAGGAGCTTTTGGTTGTGCCTCCTGACACTCAACTGCCTCCCAATGGTGTTCTCAACCGTTAAGAAATTCGTCAATGTAAGCGTTCATCTCGGCTGTACCGGTCGGTAGGGCATCCCTATGCCCATAAGCAAGAGTTTTAACCCCGTTTTCTGCGATCCACCGCTTGGAGTCGAAGGGAGACAGCGATACCTTGTGGAGGCGCTGCCCATAGATATGGTGGCGCTCTGATCGCAGGACATTCATGCCGTGGTGGAAGGTCGTTTTCTCGAAGAGAGCCTCCCTGTATTGATTGTCTTATGTGTTTCTTCACGACGTACTTTTTCACGCCCTTGGCTTTCTTCGTGTTGTCCCCGTTGGCCTCGAGGATGCTGTACATCTTGGGGCGTAAGCCGATGTATTCCGCGATTGGGCGCCCGGCACATTCGTCCGTCATCTTCCCGACAACCTTTTTGTTTTCGACGCTGTGCAGAGGGTGCTCGCGTGGGTAGTCGGACGTGTCGTATGGACCTGCATGCGCAATCATATCCCGATAGACGTCCTCCGTCTCGATCTCGAGGAGGAGGCTGTCGGTGTCGGTGTAGAGGAGCTGGCACCGGTCTCCGTACTGGTTCTTAAGCTGGTTTTAGTAGAAGTCGTACATTAACGTTTTCGATAGGTCGAGAATGCTCATGCCCACGTATACGGGGCGGTTGAGGACTAGACGGCTCTTGTGGACCTCCACGGCGGCGAGGTCGTCGTCGAAGATGTTTGCTCTGGCGAAAGACGGGCTGGCCAGGAGCCGGCGGAGTTTGTCCTCCTCGTGTGCGCGCGCCAGTTTTACGTCGACTCGCTTTCGCAGGTTCTCCAGGGTCTTACCGAAGACAGAGTTGTTCATCAGTTTGTAGAGATCCTTGTCGAAGGCGCTGGTTGCCTGCTTTCGCAGCTCAATGTTCATCCGAATGTAGGGCTCCATCCAGGGGCTCTGCTCGAAGCGCAGGGCGCGGTGTATCTTTTTCAGCTTCATCCCGAGCCCCAAGTAAAGCTGGAGGTTGCGGTAGTGGAGCACGTAGTGGTTCTTGTCGCGGAGGTTGGGGACCAGCTTTTCGACCTCGGCGGACGCCATACCTTTGACCAGAAGGCCATGCTGATACTCTGACATCCACTTTTTCTGAACCACCATGCGCTCTGGAGCGAGCGGGTAGGCGTTGTGCTCATCGTGAAGCTCCTGGGGGTACTCCAGGTCCACCTCGAGGATAAAACCCTCGGGCCCATCGGCCGGTTGGTCTTGGATTGTACCAACCAGCCCATCACAGTCCTCTACCCATCGAAATCCGCCAGTCGGAAGGGGCTGGCTCATGGCCCACCCGTAAAGGTTGTTGGCGTCAAGGAATGTGGTTGTTGGGCTTCTCCGGGTCGTATCCCTCTACTGCGGGGTTGTTCGCCCTGGCGTGGCGCTTCAACACCATCGAGATGCCTCCACGCATCCTCTTCTCGATGAAGAGGTGTTGGTCATAGTCTGTTAGCAGCTCCAGTTCTACTCTGGTCTTTTTGAGGAGAGCATCCCAAGATAGGCCTGGACTGGTGTAATAATTCGCCGGGTCCAGCCCATATTGTTTCTGGGAAGTCTTTCGAAAGTTCTCAAAGACATCGGCAAGGAGCAGCACGTCGGTCTGGCAGTAGAGGTCGGTGTAGTTGTCTAGGATTTGTCACCCGAAGGTCTCCCAGACCCTCTGGGCATGGGTGTAGTCACTATCGGAAATATTTGCGCCTGTGAGCTTGGAGTAGAAGTCCTCCTTCGGTGGAAGCTGGGTCTCTTCAAAACGCTCCCAGGAGTCCATGTACTCATAGGGGTACACGCCTTTGCGCATGAGCAGCTCGCGGTCGGGCTCGTAGTGGGCCGTGATGTGGAAGGCCTCGGGCTTGTTTGCGGATACCAGCTTGTCGAGGCTCGCCTGCAGGAACTGGGCGCTATCGATGAAGCGCAGCTGCCCCAGGGAGAAGGATATATACTTCTCGGTGTTGTTGGGGATGCAGGAAACCCGCCCCTCCACCTTGGATATCGCCTGCATCAGCAAGTGGCTGTCGTACCCCCGCAGGTTGTGGAACACAACTGGTATAGTTGTGGTCTTTGGGCTGAGCCGCAGTTTGAGGTTGCAGGCGCTGTGGGCGGCTCCTCGGTATTTGCCGGTTATGTGGCAGTGGTCCTTTACAGAGTCTCCTTTCAGGAGTCCGTCACATACATGGCATCTGCTCGCAGTCCTGTGACTCTCCCAGTCTGCTCTTGTCATTCTCATGTCTTGCGGTTTCGCCAGCACTTTCTGGATCCCACGCTCTTCCACTTGGAGAGCTCGGAGGAAGTGTTCTGCTGCGTTGGGCCCCCGGTATTGGGCAGGCGCCTCTGTCTTCCCGTCGCACCGCACCACTACGTAGCAGTAACTGCATGCCTCGTGGTGTTGTGTCCTCTGGGTGTTGCTTTTTGTCGGGTCGAGCTCCGGCCCTTCGACTTTCGTGGTGAGAGCTTCGAAGTCGGCGTAGATAACGTAAGGCGCGGGCAGCTGCTTGTGGTGGTTCTGAAAGGTGAGCTTGCCCTCTTGGGGCATCTCCACCCTGACGGCTGTCTGGCCAATTCCCTTGCATTCTGACCTGTGAGCTTCCAGCAGATCCTCGCGCTTGTACCCATGGAGGCAACGCTCGCAGAAGTGCTTCTGCTCTCTGTGTTTGTTCTGGTCGTAGAGAAGTCGGTTTTTGATCCAGGTGTAGTGGAACTTGCCCGCTTTCTCAATCAACAGCAGATTGATCCTGGGTATGTCTTCTGGCTGTTTGGAGATGTGGTGCACTATCACTCCCTTGTCCCAGCCGAACACGTTGATGGCAAGGTCGTTCTGGCGCTCCACCTTGCCGATCTGAGAGATGGGTGTGGGGGTATCGATGCCGGTGAAGTCTAATCCATCTGCAGTGGGGTATTTGGTGGGTCTGTCCGTGTGATCTGCAGCTTGAAACAGGGCAGATCGGAGGGCCCATCGCAGACAGTGGTCATCCTTGTTTTTAACGTTGACCACTGCCTTCTTGCTTTTCAGTTCCGGCGGCAGTGGGATGTAGGATCCGCCCCGGAGAGGTTGATATCGGGCGATATCTAACCAAAGTTTGCGAACCTGCACTACCGCCCACCCAGATCCTCTATGGGTTAATTTTTCGAGAGTTTCCTGCAGCCTCGGGAATGCTTCCTCGAGGGCTGTTGCGATCTCGCTTTCCTGAAGGACGGCCTCCTGTCTATGTCGTAGAACAGGCTCCATGAACTCCTCGCTGCCGTCTGGGTTGGCCTTCACGAGCTCTACCTTTATAGCCAGCTGGAATTTCAACCCTCCTTTTAAGGCCCTGAGCTCCTCCTCGAGTTTTCCGCGGATCTTGTGTTCCACACTTTCGAGAAAGGTTCTGGGATCCGCACCCTGTGGGTGCCCCTGGGGCACATCCATTTGCCACCCGCGCAGGAAGTTTCCGAGCGTCCATCGCGTCCGTCGGAAGGCGAGTTCTTTCGGTTCTTCAAACAGGTCCTGGAGCTCGTCTTGATAGTCCTTCACAGACCTCAGAACTTTGTGGCTCGGGGTGGGATCAAATTCCTCCTGAATGGACTTCCTTTTCCTCTCTTTTGCTCTGCGCGGCGGAGGAATAGGCCGATATTTCCTAGGCTGTAGAGGCTTCAGCAAACGTCTTTTAACAGCCTCGGGAATGGGCTCGTCCAGGATGTTTTGGATCACATCGTGGAAAGCCGAATCTGGCATCTCTGCCAGTAGCTGTTCTATGTACTCATCCATAGTCACCATTGTGGATTTATATACCTATGTGTAAAGAAATGTCTAAATTAAAAAAATATTAGCTAAAATTTATCCCCTACACGAGGTCGAAGGCTCGCTGGCATAGCTAAATTTCTATGGTGGAAAGGCGTAGAAACTCCTCCCTAAAAATCTGCTGCCTAGCCCACCATTTCTTGACTCGAGCACAATCTGCGCCACATTCTTTACAACGAGCTAGAGCTGTTTTTACCCCTACTCCGCAGCCTATACAGGGAATCGTGCCCCCGCCCTTTGCTATCCTGGCATTGTGGACGCTGCAGTATTTCCCCATGCAGCTCCTACCACAGATATACGTTTTTCCCAACAACAGCCATTCACAGCTGTTTGTCCCCCTCATGTTGACTATTGTGTATATACTAAAAAACGTTTTTTCTTTAAATACAGATATTTTTTTTATTGCAAAGCAACCCTAGTCCACGT
>JAWDGP010006577.1:0-22500 GCA_033675545.1 Elysia crispata
ATCAATAGAGAAGAATGACACTAGTCTGTATGGAACAGACCAGAAAGAGGCTAGATCGTTTGTTACTAACCTATCAATAGAGAGAATGACACTAGTCTATATGGAAAGATGTCAGATCCTTGGCTGATTAAACTATCAATAATGAGATGTCACTAGGTTTAGATAATGTTCGAATCCCGGATCAGACTAGCTGATGGCAAGTTCGAATCTCATCTAACAAGCCCTAACGTGAGCCTAATAGTCTAGTAAGTATAAAGGTTCCATAATTCTAATCTGTGCGTTTCGGTTTGGATAAAAAAAAAGGATTCAGATTTCTCTGCTCTGTGTGCTAGTAACAGCCTTAAAATAGCATAGATCGGGTACAGGATCAGAAAATAAAATCAGAACAAAATTTTTCTTGTTTAAAGCAACTTATGTTTAACGATTTTAATTTTCATTTAGCGGAGCTGCATTAAAATTGATATGAAAACTTTTTCCATGGCTAAGAATCAATGCTCAAGTTTTTAAAGTAATCGTCAGACTCGGGGCTTATATCCAACAATGAATATCTTTTATTCACTGAAGGGGATTCCAGTTCAAACATGTTGCGTTTGCCTCGATGATATTCAAAGAATTAAACTTGAATGTAATATATAGATATCTATCTGTTTACCTACTTCATCCTCAATTTGAGTTCAGTAACAAAATCCATTTTTTTTTTTACAAAATATGATGACCATAAAATCAAACATTTAAAGATTGACAAGAAGGGAAGAAAGGGTAAAACCTGTAGACTGCTAGAAGGATTGTAAGAGTAATACCATTTTTTTCTTTTCATAACAGTACTCTTGACCTCCAAAACACTGGAGCACCTCTGATGGCATGATGACCTATTTAACCTCTGACCTTTCTCATCTCCACCAGGTTGGTGAGCATGACAACCCGGTCTACTTCCTTCTCCCAGATCATGCGCACAAAGTCCTGGAGGATCAGGTCGTTAGGGGCTGTGGAGGTACAACTAAGTCAAAGATTCATCGTTCGCCAAAGTGGTATTATATTTGCTCTTTACATTATTTTCATTAACTCGTTTATTGGTGATTCTGATAGTTTCAATAATACTTACAAAAATATAGGATGATAATGATGAGGATGATGATAATTATAATAATTAGAAGAAGAAGAAGAAGAAGAAGAAGAAGAAGAAGAAGAAGAAGAAGAAGAAGAAGAAGAAGAAGAAGAAGAAGAAGAAGAAGAAGAAGAAGAAGAAGAAGAAGAAGAAGTATCATATTTAGTCTTATGATCATGGTTATGATGATGATGATGAGGATGAGGATGATGATGATGATGATGATGGTAATGATGATCCGCGAACAAACTTATTTTAAATTAATTTGATTCATGACTTTCTCTTTGAACTTTCCTGTATTTTGTAACTATAGTCATGTATGTGTGCGTGTGTGTGCGTGTGTGCGCGCGCTGATGTTCTATGCTACAGTTAAACATTGTTTACCTTGTGCTGCGATGTACGTATCTTGATTCTTGTAGCCCTGTGAACAGAAGTATGACACATTCTCAGCTAAATGTCGCCCTGTGTCTTACGATCGTTAACAGCTACATAAAGAAGTTAGAAATTAAGTGTAAACGTTACATGTCACACAGCCATCTCTGATGGATAAACTATTTCCACTAAACTCATTTTCGTTTGAAGACAACCTAGGAGGATCTGACACAATATCCGCTGAAGTTTTGCACTCTGCTTGTAATTTGATTGTTTTACTGTAAATCAAGATGAGGTATTGACATGTTGTGTGCTGACTTCTTGTGTCTGTTGTCCCAGACTTTGTGCTCGTTATAGTATATAAAACATAAATTAGATTACTCAACATAAACCACTATATAAACGTTCTGCGATAACACGTTTTTAGTCATCTAAACACACAGACAAATAGACACAGAGACATATACAGAGACCTAGACAATAAAGAGAAAGAGAGAATTTGAGAGAAATTGTGAGAGATTGAAGCAAAGAGAGAGAGAGAGAGAGAGAGAGAGAGAGAGAGAGAGAGAGAGAGAGAGAGAGAGAGAGAGAGAGAGAAACACAGAGAGAAACACAGAGAGAAAAAAAAAGAGAGAGAGACAGAGAGAGAGAGAGAGAGAGAGAGAGAGAGAGAGAGAGAGAGAGAGAGAGAGAGAGAGAGAGAGAGAGAGAGAGAGAGAGAGAGAGAGAGAGAGAGAGAGAGAGAGAGAGAGAGAGAAAATGATTTTCAGCTGATGCTAACTCCTATTCTGGTCGTTTCACAGACCCTGATAAAACTTACAGTGAGCCGCACTACAGCACTTTCGCACATCAGTAATAATGTTATGTTTAAATATCGCAGAGATGCAGGCGTCTGTAAAGAATCAAACTGCGCTTATCAGATAAGAATTACAGTTTGCCTGAATCTAGACCTAAGAAAGTGTACAAAATAGCTTTACTTGATTGAAAACTGAAAAACATTTTTGAAAGAATAACATTGAATCCAATAGCAGCAGAATCATATTAACAAGTATACATCGGTTCCAGGTCGGTTGAACTGCAGAAGACACTTGAATTTCGTTCAAGCTAACGGTAAATTTTCTTCACGATCTATTAACCAGTTTGAAAGCGACATGTTACAGCCACTTTCAAAACAGCTTGCAGAAGTGAGTCTTTTATTAGAAGTCGTCTCTCAGCAAACATGCTTTGCGATCAGGTCGATAAAAATGAGTCAATTGTTTTAAAACGGCTGTGAACCATGTTTGTAGGTTTTGAAACTCAGATCTGTGATTTTGAATGGCATTATAATCTTTATCAATCTTAACTGATAACCAAGTAGCAAGTTGCTGTATTTTGCGACTCCAGTCTAAGAGCCAAGCCGTAGTCAGTGGGTAATTTTTAGTCTTATTTTGCGTTCTCTTCCCAACTACCCGCGATATAATCTGGGATGTCAGAAAGTGTCTGAGTATCATTTTTTTCTAGAAAGACATCACCAAATTTGCTTCAAAGACTTATCTTTCTTGGACAATTTTTCTCAAGTCTAATCTCAACCATTAAGTATTTCAGTGTTTAAAAAAAAAACAGAAAAAAATTTGTTTTGATTCTCTACTTTTCTGTGCTGGCGGCACCTGGCCCAAGTAGTCGTACCTTGATGTAAGAGGCGTTGATGTAGTCCTCTTGTTTCTTGTGGGGGTTGACCTCCAACAGGACCCGAGAGTGGTCGTCTATGGTGGGCAGATGAGAGCGAAATACGAAATTTCGACAGTGAACATGTGATCAAAATATGTGCTTCAAACAGGCATAGTGTATGTTGTGGGCTCAGCATAGCGATCTAGGACACTTTGACGGTGAAGATGTTGCCAAAGGTCAACACAACGGGCGAAACAAGACCATTTTAGTGTATAGATTTTGTCTTGAGAGTTAGTTCAAATAGGATCATCACAACTGAGATCAAAAGGACAATTTGAATCAGACGATGTTGCCATGATAGCTTGTTCAAATATTTAATAATTTCAACATTTGTGTTCCCACACCACCACTTTCGAGTTAAAAAAACAGTCGTTGGTTTAAGAAGATAAATAGCGCATCTCTAACAAAATATCTAACGTAAATGTTAACGGCATGTAATAATGTGATCCGATGTCTCGCAAACCACACGCCATGTTGGTTAGTCATTAACAAAATAGTAAACATTATTTCCTCCAAAGCGACACTTCTCTGCACATAAAACAAAACAAAAAATAAATATAAGTACCAATTTGACAGCACATATTAGACTTACATGGAACAATGTTTTTGTATCTATTTTTCTTGTTGTTTGGTGGTGTTAGCCCTACTTTCTGAGGGTAGCTGTTGGCAAGTGGGATAGACTGTGGAGTGAGACAGAACATGGTTCATTGAGGTTAGGACGAGTCATGCATAACCAGGCAAGAAAAGCTCCGCCAAACAGGCATTCTGGGCCTGACCCGGCCGTTATGACCAGTGGTCACTTGTGGCCTTCTTCCTTACTGGTATTGTCCTGTAACGGTTCGCGGGCCCGTCAATCTATCATATATATGGTATACTGTGAAATAGCTACATCTCTCGTGACATTGCCTTATCTATAGTTGACAAAGAAAGATAGTCACGATACTACTCTTAGATATTTTTGACAAGGGATGACATCATAGCTGGAAGAGTTATGTGTACCATGAAGATTAATGAAGAAGCGACTGTTTATTATGATTTATCTTTAATTATTTTCATTATCAAATTTCCAAATGCACAAGCTGAAGCCTTACCTCAAACTGCTGTGAGAGGAGCGAGTCTGTGGCGTGTGAGAGCAGGAAGGTCTTCAGGTCGGTCACGCCCACAGCTGTGTTGTTCGGCAGCACGTTAGTGTACACACTGTCAGGACCGTCGGCTGCTAGCCTCACTGTGGGGGCAAGAAACAAGTGGGTTTCTGCTGGTTTAAGAAAGCTGTGATGAGGTTTCGGCGAAGTGGTTACTAATTGCGGCTTATAATCACTTCTAGAGTCACCCAGCTTGGATTCTGGTTCAACCATGTTACAAACTGTACCAATCTCAGATACCAGAACGCCATGGTGTTTGCCACTCCCCTGAACTGGCCGCAGTGTTTAGCTAAATGTCGTGACTTTCTCCGAGTTTTCCGGCACGTTCATCATTTGTCCCTACGCCATCACCGATAACGAAAATGTGTAACTAATGTTGAGGTCTTTATTTTTGCAACTATCATACGTAAAGAAACGTTAGCGGGAGAGCAGCTACACTTGGTGGGGAAAGGGAGAACGGGACAAGTGTCAAGCATGGTTGTCTCCTTCCTAACAGAGATAACCCTACCTGGAGAACTCTCGACCCATCACCGCAGCGGTAAGGACCCAAGATACGCTACCTACATTCTTTCATGAAATCTTCTGGTGCCCGTCATGCTGACCACTAGTGGAGGTCCTTTCTTACTCTTCACCTGATTGCCTATACCTCATCTTTCTCTAAAATGCCTCTTTCTTTTTATAAATCTAGGTTAGAAAGGGTACGGGAAAACTTCTCAAACAGAAACATGGGGGAGGGGGGCAGCAGTAGGCACTCTGCCAGCACCAGACCAGACCTCTGACATTAGCAGCTGAGGCAGAGCCTGTTGCTAACAGTGTCAGTACCA
Organism: Elysia crispata; assembly: GCA_033675545.1. NCBI lineage: Eukaryota > Metazoa > Mollusca > Gastropoda > Plakobranchidae > Elysia > Elysia crispata. The sequence continues at coordinate 5,151 of JAWDGP010006577.1, forward strand.
GACCAGACCTCTGGTGGAGGCAGCTGTGGCAGATCCTGTTGCTAACTGTGCCAGTACCCGACCAGACCTCTGGTGGAGGCAGCTGTGGCAGATCCTGTTGCTAACTGTGCCAGTACCCGACCAGACCTCTGGTGGAAGCAGCTATGACAGAGCCTGTTGCTAACTGTGTCAGTGCCAGACCAGACCTCTGGTGGAAGCAGCTATGACAGAGACTGTTGCTAACTGTGCCAGTATCCGACCAGACCTCTGGTGGAAGCAGCTATGACAGAGCCTGTTGCTAACTGGGCCAGTGCCCGACCAGACCTCTGGTGGAAGCAGCTATGACATAGTCTGTTGCTAACTGTGCCAGTACCCGACCAGACCTCTGGTGGAAGCAGCTATGACAGAGCCTGTTGCTAACTGTGTCAGTGCCAGACCAGACCTCTGGTGGAAGCAGCTATGACAGAGACTGTTGCTAACTGTGCCAGTATCCGACCAGACCTCTGGTGGAAGCAGCTATGACAGAGCCTGTTGCTAACTGGGCCAGTGCCCGACCAGACCTCTGGTGGAAGCAGCTATGACAGAGTCTGTTGCTAACTGTGCCAGTATCCGACCAGACCTCTGGTGGAAGCAGCTATGACAGAGCCTGTTGCTAACTGTGCCGGTGCCCGACCAGACCTCTGGTGGAAGCAGCTATGACAGAGCCTGTTGCTAACTGTGCCGGTGCCAGACCAGACCTCTGGTGGAAGCAGCTATGACATAGACTGTTGCTAACTTTGCAAGTGCCCGACCAGACCTCTGGTGGAAGCAGCTATGACAGAGCCTGTTGCTAAATTTGCTAGTACCAGACCAGACCTCTGTTGGTCCCGCATTTGTGAGCCGCCAGGACGATAGCTGTAGGCAGGGGCAGATTTTCTCTTGAAATCTTTATCCGCGAAGCATGGTTAAAAGGAATCCGACAGTGACTTCACTTGCGTCATTTTTTTTTTTTTGGGGGGTGGGGGTGGGGGTGGGGGGGAGTGATATATATATATATATATATATATATATATATACATCGATAGATTGAGGAAGATACAGGATGACAGAGGGACAGAGACGTAAAATAAAAACTACTTAAGCTAAAAGGATGAAAGGTGCGTTTATCGTTCGAACTGATAGTCGGTAGGTTTTAAAGAAATGGAGGGGAGAGGGTGGGGAAAGCGAAGATGAACACAGAATGGTTTTCCGGTGTGATATACTGCATGGTAATTGTTCTGCATAAACAAATCAACAAGAGGGAGTAAACGTAAGAGCAAAATAAGTAAAAAACAAATGGTTTCATTTCTTTGTGATTAAATATAAGGACAGTAATTTCATGTATGTGAAGGCATATCTTAGCTTACCTATACATTTAAACGTGTCCAGATGGCACCGAGAGAAAGTAGGATATATCTTTACCGTGTCCGTCTGAATAGACGTGATTGAGAGAAAGGATAACTCATTCTTACCTTAACCGTGTCCATCTGAATAGAAGTGATTGAGAGAAAGGATAACTCATTCTTACCTTTACCGTGTCCATCTGAATAGAAGTGATTGAGAGAAAGGATAACTCATTCTTACCTTTACCGTGTCCATCTGAATGGACGGCACCGAGAGGAAGAAGGATAACTCATTCTTACCTTTACCGTGTCCATCTGAATAGAAGTGATTGAGAGAAAGGATAACTCATTCTTACCTTTACCGTGTCCATCTGAATGGACGGCACCGAGAGGAAGAAGGATAACTCATTCTTATCTTTACCGTGTCCATCTGAATAGAAGTGATTGAGAGAAAGGATAACTCATTCTTACCTTTACCGTGTCCATCTGAATGGACGGCACCGAGAGGAAGAAGGATAACTCATTCTTACCTTTACCGTGTCCATCTGAATAGACGTTACTGAGAGAAAAAAGGATAACTAACTCATACCTTTACCGTGTCCATCTGAATAGACGTTACTGAGAGAAAAAAGGATAACTAACTCATACCTTTACCGTGTCCAAAGTTCTCTAGTGTTCGCGTAGGTCTTGGTGGCTTCCACGGACTGTCTGAGCCCTGGGAGGTGACGCACGCGCGGTTCACCGCCTGTTTCATCTCGAACGGCTCCGTCTCGTCTCGTCTCAGTCGACTCCTGGAAAAAGCAATGGGCATTTTTATTGGCCCTTTGCGGTATCATGCTTACTCTAAAATGATTTGAGTATTTACCAGCACACGAACTAACTCCTCAAGAGATTCAACTCACTTCACAGCACAAGATCTCAACCTAACACTTGATTTTTAAGGCCCAAAATGAAAAAGCGCGTTATTGACATCTTATATTCCTTCCTGGTGTTTACATCCACTTTGTTTTCACCCCTGCTTTTTCTCAACAGGCCTCTTTCCTTGTCCATATGCAATCAACCTTTACTTCCACTGCATCATTTCACTAGGTAAAGTGCCTGATTTCTTCCACTGCATCATTCCACTAAGTAAACTGTCTGACTTCTTCCACTGCATCACTCCACTAAGTAAACTGTCTGATTTCTTCCACTGCATCACTCCACTAAGTAAACTGTCTGATTTCTTCCACTGCATCACTCCACTAAGTAAACTGTCTGACTTATTCCACTGCATTATTCCACTAAGTAAACTGTCTGACTTCTTCCACTGCATCACTCCACTAAGTAAACTGTCTGACTTATTCCACTGCATCACTCCACTAAGTAAACTGTCTGACTTCTTCCACTGCATCACTCCACTAAGTAAACTGTGTGACTTATTCCACTGCATCATTCCACTAAGTAAACTGTCTTTCTTCCACTGCATCATTCCACTAAATCAACTGCCTGACTTGATCCACTGCATCATTCCACATAGTAAACTGCTAGAGTTCCTCATCCATTGCATCATTCTACTGCGTAAACTGCCTAACTTCTATCATAGCATCATTCCACTAAGTAAACTGCCTAACTTCTCCCATAGCATCATTCTACTAAGTAAACTGCCTAACTTCTCCCATAGCATCATTCTACTTAGTAAACTGCCTAACTTCTCCCATAGCATCATTCCACTTAGTAAACTGCCTAACTTCTCCCATAGCATCATTCCACTTAGTAAACTGCCTAACTTCTCCCATAGCATCATTCCACTTAGTAAACTGCCTAACTTCTCCCATAGCATCATTCTACTAAGTAAACTGCTAGAGTTCTTCATCCATAGCATCATTCTACTAAGTAAACTGCCTAACTTCTCCCATAGCATCATTCCACTTAGTAAACTGCCTAACTTCTCCCATAGCATCATTCTACTAAGTAAACTGCCTAACTTCTCCCATAGCATCATTCTACTAAGTAAACTGCCTAACTTCTCCCATAGCATCATTCTACTTAGTAAACTGCCTAACTTCTCCCATAGCATCATTCCACTTAGTAAACTGCCTAACTTCTCCCATAGCATCATTCTACTAAGTAAACTGCCTAACTTCTCCCATAGCATCATTCCACTTAGTAAACTGCCTAACTTCTCCCATAGCATCATTCTACTAAGTAAACTGCCTAACTTCTCCCATAGCATCATTCTACTAAGTAAACTGCCTAACTTCTCCCATAGCATCATTCTACTAAGTAAACTGCCTAACTTCTCCCATAGCATCATTCTACTAAGTAAACTGCCTAACTTCTCCCATAGCATCATTCCACTTAGTAAACTGCCTAACTTCTCCCATAGCATCATTCTACTATGTAAACTGCCTAACTTCTCCCATAGCATCATTCTACTATGTAAACTGCCTAACTTCTCCCATAGCATCATTCTACTAAGTAAACTGCCTAACTTCTCCCATAGCATCATTCCACTTAGTAAACTGCCTAACTTCTCCCATAGCATCATTCTACTAAGTAAACTGCCTAACTTCTCCCATAGCATCATTCTACTAAGTAAACTGCCTAACTTCTCCCATAGCATCATTCCACTTAGTAAACTGCCTAACTTCTCCCATAGCATCATTCCACTTAGTAAACTGCCTAACTTCTCCCATAGCATCATTCTACTTAGTAAACTGCCTAACTTCTCCCATAGCATCATTCTACTAAGTAAACTGCCTAACTTCTCCCATAGCATCATTCTACTAAGTAAACTGCCTAACTTCTCCCATAGCATCATTTCACTTAGTAAACTGCCTAACTTCTCCCATAGCATCATTTCACTTAGTAAACTGCCTAACTTCTCCCATAGCATCATTCTACTAAGTAAACTGCCTAACTTCTCCCATAGCATCATTCTACTAAGTAAACTGCCTAACTTCTCCCATAGCATCATTCCACTTAGTAAACTGCCTAACTTCTCCCATAGCATCATTCCACTTAGTAAACTGCCTAACTTCTCCCATAGCATCATTCTACTAAGCAAACTGCTAGAGTTCCTCATCCATTGCATCATTCTACAGTTAACTGCCTAACTTCTCCTCCCCCTCTCCTTCCTCTCAGCCTAGGGTGTAAACCTTTACCTGCAGGCAAAAGCAACGATGAGTGTGATGACCACAAGCAAGGCGAGGGTTACACCGACGGCCGCCCCAATGACTGCACCATCGTCACCTCCTTCCATGTCCGCCTGGGCCTGGGTGACAGCTGCAACACAAGAAATCCCTGATGGTCGCGTCTAGTTGTTATTGTTTTCCTAAATATTCATATATTTTTAAAGATCTCAAGAGTTGTTTTTATTGTTGTCGTAGTTGTCGTTGATGCTGGTGGTGGTGATGGTGGTTGCCATGTTGTTGTTGTTGTTGTTGTTGTTGTTGTTGTTGTTGTTGTTGTTTTTGTTGTTGGTTCTGGTAGTGGTAGTGGAGTGGATTAATAAAAAAATTCTTCCAGTAATCAAGAACTTGGTATCTGAAGAGGATGTCGTAAAGACACAGGACTTCAATCAGGCAGAGAGTGAGGTTTGAACAGCTTCTTTTTTATCTCTTTGTCAATGTGCAGTTTGCAATAAAAATGACGTCTAGGATGCACACTTACTTTTTGTTAAAGCTGTAGTTAGTACAGTTTCCATACACATACACACACACTGTATGATGGGACAAGAAAAGGAGAGGGGTGGGGAGGGGTTGGTGGAGAGAACTCAGGCTGTTGTAAACTTGTCATAATTCTTGCTGTACTCACTTGTCTCACAGTACTCTCCCGTCCTTCCCATGGTGCAGTTGTCACACTTTCCTGTCACGTGATCACATAACTGACCCAAGCAGTTGAGGCTGCAGTTTTGCTCACAGTCAGCACCGTATGAGTGTTTAGGGCATTCTAGAAGATATGCAAAAGAACCATATTTTTATACTAATTGATTGGTATCTGACACAGGTTGCCCACCAAATCTAACTAAACACATGCCTTTCTTCAGGACAAAGATAAAAAAAAATATTGGATCTGCGGTTGTCACTCCATTGAAATAGCGCTCGATCAGAAAATAACGGGCTACTCCTGTGACAATATGGATGGAAACCAGACGTTCTAAAAACCCGTTGCTCTGCTAGTATAAAGAAGTTAAAAAATACAAATCTTAACTGATTTTAAACTTGCTTTATAAGATGTGTGCTTCGTATCACAGGCAACTGCTCTCTCTCTCTCTCTCTCTCTCTCTCTCTCTCTCTCTCTCTCTCTCTCTCTCTCTCTCTCTCTCTCTCTCTCTCTCTCTCTCTCTCTCTCTCTCTCTCTCTCTCGCTCTCTCTCTCTCTCTCTCTCTCGCTCTCTCTCTCTCTCTCTCTCTCTCTCTCTCTCTCTCTCTCTCTCTCTCTCTCTCTCTCTCTCTCTCTCTCTCTCTCTCTCTCTCTCTAACTCACTCTCTCGCTCTCGCTCTTGCTCTCTCATGCTCTCGTTTTTGAAGCATTTATTAGAATTTTTTTGGCAGCATCCGCACGCGGAATGCATCTTACACTGCCAGATCAACCGACAGGTCATAACACAACTGCCTGAGGCGTTATGGTGCCGGTACGAACAAGCTGAAGAAAGATGCATGCAGCAGACCCTCAAGAAGAGGTCAAGCTTTTCAAGGGCCAGAATCTTTCATACATAACGGTCTAACGAAGACTATGGTCACAAAGTTTACTATAGCAAAATTAATTTAAGGAAAATTTCATTCATATACATGCTTGCAAAAGTTGGATGCAGCCTAAATTGTTCTAATAAATTAATATTATTTCGGACTGCAATTGAGAGCTGAGTTGAGAAGTAAACTAAGCTGATTGTTTCTTCTCCTGTGTCTCACCTTGCTGGCAAAAATCACCAATATATCCTGGATGACACGACCGACACTCGCCTGTCACGTGATGACAGTCTCTGTCCAGGCAGAGGGCACTGCAGTTCTGGTTACAGTCGAGACCAAACTTGGTGCTGGAGCACACTTGGGGAAGAGGAGGGGAGTTGGTACGATAAACAACATTGCTGGAGCACACTTGGGGAAGAGGAGGGAAGTTGGTACGATAAACAACATTGCTGGAGCACACTTGGGGAAGAGGAGGGAAGTTGGTACGATAAACAACATTGCTGGAGCACACTTGGGGAAGAGGAGGGGAGTTGGTACGATAAACAACATTGCTGGAGCACACTTGGGGAAGAGGAGGGGAGTTGGTACGATAAACAACATTGCTGGAGCACACTTGGGGAAGAGGAGGGGAGTTGGTACGATAAACAACATTGCTGGAGCACACTTGGGGAAGAGGAGGGAAGTTGGTACGATAAACAACATTGCTGGAGCACACTTGGGGAAGAGGAGGGAAGTTGGTACGAAAATCAACATCGCTGGGGCACACTTGGGGAAGAGGAGGGGACTTGGTACAATAAACAACATTGCTGGGGCCAACTTGGAGAAGAGGAGGTGAGTTGGTACGATAAACAGCATTGCTGGGGCACAATTGGGGAAGAGGACATAAGTTGGTACGATAAACAACATTGCTGGAGCACACTTGGGGAAGAGGAGGGGAGTTGGTACGACAACAACATTGCTGAAGCACACTTGGGAAAGTAGGCACGATAACCAACATTGCTGGGGCACACTTGGGGAAGAGGAGAAAAATTGGTACGATAAACAACAATGCTGGGGCACACTTTGGGAAGAGGACGGAAGTTGGTACAATAACCAACATTACTAAAGCACACTTTCGGAAGTAGGTACGATAACCAACATTGATGAAGCACACTTTGGGAAGTAGGTACGATAAACAACATTGCTGGGGCACACTTTGGGAAGTAGGTACGATAAACAACATTGCTGAAGCACATTTTAGGAAGTAGGTACGATAAACAACATTGCTGAAGCACACTTTGGGAAGTAGGTACGATAAACAACATTGCTGGGGCACACTTTGGGAAGTAGGTACGATAACCAACATTGCTGAAGCACACTTTGGGAAGTAGGTACGATAAACAACATTGCTGAAGCACATTTTAGGAAGTAGGTACGATAAACAACATTGCTGAAGCACACTTTGGGAAGTAGGTACGATAACCAACATTGCTGAAGCACACTTTCGGAAGTAGGTACGATAAACAACATTGCTGGGGCACACTTTGGGAAGTAGGTACGATAACCAACATTGCTGAAGCACACTTTGGGAAGTAGGTACGATAACCAACATTGCTGAAGCACACTTTCGGAAGTAGGTACGATAAACAACATTGCTGGGGCACACTTTGGGAAGTAGGTACGATAACCAACATTGCTGAAGCACACTTTGGGAAGTAGGTACGATAAACAACATTGCTGAAGCACACTTTGGGAAGTAGGTACGATAAACAACATTGCTGAAGCACACTTTGGGAAGTAGGTACGATAAACAACATTGCTGAAGCACACTTTGGGAAGTAGGTACGATAACCAACATTGCTGAAGCACACTTTGGGAAGTAGGTACGATAAACAACATTGCCGGGGCACACTTTGGGAAGTAGGTACGATAAACAACATTGCTGAAGCACACTTTGGGAAGTAGGTACGATAACCAACATTGCCGGGGCACACTTGGGGAAGTAGGTACGATAACCAACATTGCCGGGGCACACTTGGGGAAGTAGGTACGATAACCAACATTGCCGGGACACACTTGGGGAAGTAGGTACGATAAACAACATTGCTGGGGAACACTTAGGGAAGAGGAGGGGAGAAGGTACGATAACCAACATTGCTGGGGAACACTTGGGGAAGTAGGTACGATAACCAACATTGCTGGGGAACACTTGGGGAAGAGGAGGGGAGTAGGTACGATAAACAACATTGCTGGAGCACACTTGGGGAAGTAGGTACGATAAACAACATTGCTGGAGCACACTTGGGGAAGTAGGTACGATAAACAACATTGCTGGAGCACACTTGGGGAAGTAGGTACGATAAACAACATTGCTGGAGCACACTTGGGGAAGTAGGTACGATAAACAACATTGCTGGAGCACACTTGGGGAAGTAGGTACGATAACCAACATTGCTGGGGAACACTTGGGGAAGAGGAGGGGAGTAGGTACGATAAACAACATTGCTGGGGCACACTTGGGGAAGAGGAGGGAAGTAGGTACGATAACCAACATTGCTGGGGCACACTTGGGGAAGAGGAGGGAAGTAGGCACGATAACCAACATTGCTGGGGCACACTTGGGGAAGAGGAGGGAAGTAGGTACGATAACCAACATTGCCGGGGCACACTTGGGGAAGAGGAGGGAAGTAGGTACGATAACCAACATTGCTGGGGCACACTTGGGGAAGAGGAGGGAAGTAGGTACGATAACCAACATTGCCGGGGCACACTTGGGGAAGAGGAGGGAAGTAGGTACGATAACCAACATTGCCGGGGCACACTTGGGGAAGAGGAGGGAAGTAGGTACGATAACCAACATTGCCGGGGCACACTTGGGGAAGAGGAGGGAAGTAGGTACGATAACCAACATTGCCGGGGCACACTTGGGGAAGAGGAGGGAAGTAGGTACGATAACCAACATTGCTGGGGCACACTTGGGGAAGAGGAGGGAAGTTGGTACGACAACCAACTATGCTGGGGCACACTTGGGGAAGAGGAGGGAAGTTGGTACGATAACCAGCTATGCTGGGGCACACTTGGGGAAGAGGAGGGAAGTTGGTACGACAACCAACATTACTGAAGCACACTTTGGGAAGTAGGTACGATAACCAACATTGCTGAAGCACACTTTGGGAAGTAGGTACGATAACCAACATTGCTGGGGAACACTTGGGGAAGAGGAGGGAAGTTGGTACGGTAACCAACATTGCTGGGGCACACTTGGGGAAGAGGAGGGAAGTAGGTACGATAAACAACATTGCCGGGGCACACTTGGGGAAGACACTTTAGTGCTGTGAACAATGGCATTATCTACACTGTCTCTTCTCCTATTTTCACCGCTCTGTTCAACATCACGGGCCTGTGGTCTTACTCCAGATCTCTGTGAGAACTGCAAACTCAGAGTAAAGTGGATCCTCCGACGTCAGTAGCAAAATACACAATATTCGGAAGACAATATTAACAGAGAGTGGGACCCTTAGTAAGAGAAGAAAAAGAGGAAGAAGAAGAAGAAGAAGAAGAAGAAGAAGAAGAAGAAGAAGAAGAAGAAGAAGAAGAAGAAGAAGAAGAAGAAGAAGAAGAAGAAGAAGAAGAAGAATGATGATGATGATGATGATGATGATGCTAAGGATGAGGATGATAATCTGTCTTTGCAAGAGAATGTATGTTACCTTCTTTACAAAGTGGAGGCTGAAAGCCTGCTATGCAGCCATCGAGACAAGAGCCAGTCACTGCATCGCAGTAGTTTCTGGGGTCAGCACAGTGTTCACTGCAAGGCTCCTTACATTCCTGGCCGTATCTGCCCCTAACGCACTCTGTGTGAAGGAACAGAGAGGGAGAGTGGTGTATAATGGACACTGTGACGTGATACTGTGAACACAGCATGCAACTTAACTGCTGTTTCTGTTATATTTAGAGCATTTAAAGACAAGTTAATAGCTTGGACTGACCTTATATCAGCTGAACGTCCAGAGAAAACTCCATAACCAGAGAACTAGCACTAATCTGATGTGAGCCAGCCTGAAGGAGAAACCCATCAATAAACTGGACCACAGCTAGTTAGGTTTCTAAGTTTTCGTAAACTTTACACCATTTGCGACGGCAGGTCCTGTAATATGTCAACTCAGACTCTCTACCATCCCCGCTCTGAGTCTCACCTGTCCAACAGTTCTCGTCTATGTAACTAGCAGCACAGCCCGACCCCCACCCCCACCCCCCTCTTTCCCACCCGCGGCCTGAGTCTCACCTGTACAATAATCCTTACTCGTCTAACCAGTAGAACCCCCCCCCCCTCTCCCACCTCTACCTGAGTCTCACCTGTCCAACAATCCTGGCCCGTGTAACAAGCATCCCCCTCCCCCCTTCCCATCTCCTCCCGAGTCTCACCTGTCCAACAATCCTGGCCCGTGTAACCAACACCTCACACCTTCCCCCTGAGTCTCACCTGTCCAACAATCCTGGCCCGCGTAACCAACACCTCACACCTTCCCCCTGAGTCTCACCTGTCCAACAATCCTGGCCCGCGTAACCAACACCTCACACCTTCCCCCTGAGTCTCACCTGTCCAACAATCCTGGCCCGCGTAACCAACACCTCACACCTTCCCCTTGAGTCTCACCTGTCCAACAATCCTCGCCCTTGTAACCAGCAGCACAGCCAGACGGACAGCCTCCTGTACTCACGAAACATGTGGCTTCCTGGTTGGCACAGTTGCACTGGCGCTCACACTCCAGCCCAAACCGCCCAGGTGGGCAGGCATTTTCTGTTTTGAAAATGAAAATTGGTGTTGATTAGACTCTGGATTATTCACTTATCGTATTATCGCGACATTTCTGAGGTTTCGCAGGAAAGGCGTACGGGCCCTAAGCTAGACTACGACGTAATATTTTTAGACTGACCGACATCATTTGCATAAACTTCTCCCACCCAACGGTACGTAGCATAATCGCTTTTCGCAAACTTGCTAGCCCTCTCACCGAGAACGTAACTGTTATGTAAGGGGTACATGATGACTGCCAGAGATGATCTAATGCTACAGGTACTGAGTACTAGCCTGGACCAGGTGCAAGCGCGCTATGGAGAGTGTGTTTCCACTGCTCCACTGCATGCTCACACAGTTACATTACATAACAATCACATTTTTACCAGCAGCTGCAGATTTCACTGGTCTAAACAGCTGACCAGACTGACCAGGTCTCTCGCTCGCTTGCGGCTTCCAATGTAAACAACGCAGGCTGATTTGCACACGTCATTAGGGAAACCACGTGTTTGTTTCGTTATGACTCATGCTTACGGTACGTAACTCAATGTGCGAAACATGGCTATTAATTGGTATCTAAGTGAAGTTCTTCTTCATTCTCTCATGAATCATCTATGGCTGTGGTTTTTATGTTATCAGTTATTATAAAATTAATTGTTGAAATAAATAGTGTTTAGTGTTTACAGTGAAAACAAGAAACAGAAGAAAACGAGGGAGAAGAAGAAAGATGTGAAGAAGCAAGAGGAGAAGAATAAGAATAAAAAGAATGATAATTTATAGAGTAGTAGTAGCAATACATGTAGTTTTTTTTTTTTTTTAATTTTTCTTGTTTTTCTTTTTGGAGATCTTGTTGTTGTTGCTGTTGTTGATGATGTGTTATTTTTGTTTTTGTTTGTGTTTTGTTGTTGTTGTTGTTATATATATATATATATATATATATATATATATATATATATATATATATATATATATTTATATATATATATATATATTTTTTTTTTTTTTTTTGGGGGGGAGTGTAATGTGCTATCGATGTAGCAGTAAATTGTCATAGTCCTGTTCAGGCTAAAATTCTGACCTTCAAGGCCGCTTCGATCCGGCGTCTTGAAGCGGCCTTGAGAGTTGGGAGTTAGGCCTGACCACAGCCTGCATGCGGCCTGCGCACACTCCTTGAGGCCACGTTCAGGCCACTATCGCCGATGGCGGGCATTAAACCGGGATTTCTGTTACCTACCTCCAAGGGCAACAACCTCACATAGAGTAAGGATCTCAGAGTTACTGGACTTGAAGATCTTGATTTTCTTGACAGGTTCTGTGAGTGCCGGAGATGGCAATAAATAATACTCGTCGAGGTAATCTGTTCGGGGGTCTGTGTACGAGTAGAGCTCGTTCTGTTCAGCGCTGTCCTTGAAAGCCTTGAGCGTGAAGCCAACCAATCGAATCTCGCAACAGCCTGGGAAAGAGAAATATCGCACAAGTATCAGACCCTGAGACTCTCGGTGTACCATCTTGCTCAGCTCATGGTAGACTGAAAAGGCCCGCTGGGTTGCTTGATAGCATCATGCCACGCTAGATAGTCTCAATCTGGAATTGACTAAGACAGCATTGGTTACCTCTTACAAAATTACTCCTTACGTGAAACGGGAGAATTTGTTTTTTTAAGGATCAGTAAAAATCGTAGCCTCTCTACCAAACGACGCTCGAAATTGTCATAATAATAGCGGAGGAATTTAGCAACCGAAACATGTGAATTGGACCTGGAATCATCGCCGAAAGACTATCGTAAATGTAGCGCTGCTGTTTCCATGGCTGCGCGAAGCTCCGTTTGAAAAGAAAAATCTGATTCACTCTTAAACCTGAAAAGAGTTCAGATATTTAGAGTAAGATTGGTCGCAGAATCAATATGAACAAGTGTGAGAATAATTATGACACTAAGAGAGATCTATTTCAAGTCTTGCACTTATGGTCCGAGCTGCGGACAATGTTGGGCCAGTTTCTGGGTGTGTGACTTACCTGTTCTGCTAGGATTTCTTCTGTTATAGATAACGACCTCACTGAGGTGCACGGCCGTGGAGAATGTGAGTGACCACCAGGCGTCCTGATAATAACTGTCTGTGTGAGTGCATGTCCTCCTCAGCTGGGTGTCCGAACCATCCACGGGTCCAATGTCTCCATCGACGGCGTTGCGGGCGAACCAGTTGCTGAACGTGCTGGACTGACGAGCATTGACTTGCCTCAAGGCGACGTTTCGTCCTAACAGTGAGAGGGAGAGGGGGAGGGAGAGGAGGGAGGGAGAGGGGGAGGGGAAGAAAACACTTGGGGTCATTCATGTGGATGAACATCTCTCTCTCTCTCTCACACGCATTCTCTCTTCTTCTCTCCCATCCTCTCACTCTCTGTAATCCTCTCTCTCTCAATCTCTCTCGATTCATTCTCTTTCTTTCTCTCTCATTTTTTCTCACTCTTTCTACTTCTCTCCCACACACACACGCACACGTTCTCTCTGTCTCCCTCTCTCTTATCTTTTCTCCCCTTCTCTCTCATTTTCTCTCCATCTCTCTCTTTCTCTCTCCTTCTCCTACTCACTCTCTTGCTCTCTCGACTTCTCTCTCACTTTCTCCCACTCTCTCTCACGCTCTTATTCTCTCTCATTCTCTCTCCTCTCTCACGCTCTTATTCTCTCTCATTCTCTCTTGTTCTGACTCTTATTGTCTCTCGCTCTCTCTCTCTCTCTCTCTCTCTCTCTCTCTCTCTCTCTCTCTCTCTCTCTCTCTCTCTCATTCTCTCTCTCCTTTTCTATCAGTCTCTCTCCTTTTATCTCATTCTCTTTCACCCATCTCTCTTCGTTCTTTCTTTCTCTCCTCTATCATTTGCTCTTTCACTCTTTATCTCATTCTCTCTCACTCACTCTCTCCTTCCCTCTCATTCTTTCTCCCTCTCCCAATCTCTCTTGCTCTCTGTCTGTCCTCAACAGTACCTGCGCCAGTTTCGACTGTAACCTAATCAGCAAGAGAGATCACCCCGACTGGCCGTGAAATGTGGCGAACAAGGCAGCGTGTGTAAATTTAACATACAAGTGTTCGTGCTGCAATCAAGTGTTATCGTTACTGTAAGTCGAAATTTTTCAACACTTGTCTAGACTATTCCATGTTTAAACTTCGATTTACTGATTTATTCTAAGCTTGTTAAACAGCTTACCCCCGTCATGAAGATGTCAGTAGACAGAATATAAAGTGGCACGTTAACCCGGGACTAGATGCTACTGCTTAAAGAGGCACACTAATCCGGGACTAGATGCTACTTTTTGAAGTGATACACTAAATTAGGACTAAATGCTACTGCTTGAGGAGGTACGCTAATCCGGGACTAGATGCTACTTTTTGAAGTGATACACTAAATTAGGACTAAATGCTACTGCTTGAGGAGGTACGCTAATCCGGGACTAGATGCTACTTTTTGAAGTGATACACTAAATTAGGACTAAATGCTACTGCTTGAGGAGGTACGCTAATCCGGGACTAGATGCTACTCTTTGAAGTGGTACACTAAACTGGAACTAGATGCTACTGCTTGAAGCAGCAAGGCAGGAACCAAATCTATGGTTGTGCCTAACCTTACCAGCACTGATGTGGAGGGAGCAAAGGTGCTTGACGCAACGCCCAGACAACGTCACGTGACCAACGACAACAGATGAGCGGCAGGCGATGTCTATCGTCATGTCATCCACACGGGTCATCTGGGCGTCCATACAGGTGACATCTTTGTCCGGCTGGTCAAGTGTCCGGTAGCCCAGCTGGAGGCTCTCAAGCCCGTCTTAAAAACCAACATGAATAAAGTGAACCAAACAACATTACTGATAGTGATAGTGATACTCGCATTACAAATGCGGACATTCTTTAGAACTAACTCAAAATTCCTACCTTTAGTCACGGAGAATCTTTACCTGCACCAAAATTAGAAGAATATGATATTGCTAAAGATGGAAGGAATGCACCTCGCGTTGAGCCTAGAGACAAATATCGTTGCTGTTATATAAAATACTAAAGCAAGGAGAAGCTAAACGTGATTCTTTTCTGATCACTATTGAAAAATCACATTTCAAAAAAAAAGTTTTTACATCCAATGTCTTCTTTAACAGTATTAGTTTACGGAGTTGATTTAGATCAAATTATGCAAATTAGTAATCCCTCTGAAAAACTTGAAGACAAAACTGCAAAATATATAAAAATTTAATCTAGAACATCTTAAACAGTATTTCAGAGAAACACTTAGTGACTCCACAACTCATTATGTTGTAGACTAATCAGTCATGTTTTATGTTGACAATATTGTCTCAGCACTTAGTGACTCCACAACTCATTATGTTCTAGACTAATCAGTCATGTTTTATGTTGACAATATTGTCTCAGCACTTAGTGACCCCACAACTCGTGATGTTCTAGAATAATCAGTTATGTTTCATGTTGACAATATTGAGTTGACTCTTAGCACTTAGTGACTCCACAACTCGTGATGTTCTAGAATAATCAGTTATGTTTCATGTTGACAATATTGTCTCAGCACTTAGTGACTCCACAACTCATTATGTTCTAGACTAATCAGTTATGTTTTATGTTGACAATATTGTCTCAGCACTTAGTGACTCCACAACTCATTATGTTCTAGACTAATCAGTCATGTTTCATGTTGACAATATTGAGTTGACTCTCAGCACTTAGTGACTCCACAACTCGTGATGTTCTAGAATAATCAGTTATGTTTCATGTTGACAATGTTGAGTTGACTCTCAGAACTTAGTGACTCCACAACTCGTGATGTTCTAGAATAATCAGTTATGTTTCATGTTGACAATATTGAGTTGACTCTCAGCACTTAGTGACTCCACAACTCGTGATGTTCTAGAATAATCAGTTATGTTTCATGTTGACAATATTGAGTTGACTCTTAGCACTTAGTGACTCCACAACTCATGATGTTCTAGACATACCAGTTATGTTTCATGTTGACAATATTGAATTGACTCTCAACACTTGGTTACTGAACCGCTCATGATGTACTAGACTAATCAGTTATGTTTCAATAATATTGACTCCACCACTAAAGGTTGCACTTGATTATTAATCTTGTTTGACGTAGACAAATGTGGAAAGAGTTGCTAGTGTGCAGCTACCTGTATCCCGGACTCTAACTCTGACCCATGTGAGCAAGTGAGGTCGCCTGAGAGCAACAGCTATAGTCTGATCATCTCTGACATTGCAAGTCATGTGATTATCGTCAGCCAACCAGGTGACCTCTGGTTCGCCTGCTGCAGGTGAAAACTCGGATGACACTGCGACCAGGTTTACAAGTAAAGGTGGCGGGAGGGGCGGGAGTGGGGGGGGGGAGAGAGAGAGAGAGAGAGAAAAGAGGGAGGTTAGTGATTTAGTTTGTCTACTGTATAAGATAATACAAAGTATTCAAAGTTTTTACAGAACTTACAATTCTTTTAATGTCTTAGATTGCTTTCATTAGGCCTATTTCACATAGACAACAAATTCTCATGGATATAATGGTTGCCAAATATACTACCTTAGCAATAACAGGGAACTAGAAATTTTTCAGACTGATACAGTTGCAGATGTTAAGTATAAAGTTATTCGAAAATACTTATGTTAGTCTTGTTTCTTGAACACATTCTTCTGAAACGTATAAAAGATTTGCGAATAACAAGTGAGTTGTCCACCTTAAGACGTGGAGGTGAGCTTGGAAGACAGGGAGTGACCTCTAATAGAGGGTATCTCTAGATATCAGGATGACCGAAACAACTAGAGAAAACAATTAGACAATATAAGAACTTTGAGCACGGTGGTGTGCAATGTATGTATACATGTATGTAGTCTGGCTCTGAGCCGGAAACCTGCAGACAAGTCTGGGAGAGGTGTGAGGAAACTGTCTCCACTCTTGCTCAGATCAGGTATGTTTTGGAGAAACTGGTGATATGGATGCGAATGTGGTTGTGATGATAAGGATAAATGATGATGATGATGATGATGATGATGATGATGATGATGAAAATAATAAAAAAAAGCAACAGACCTTTCTAAAGCAACTTAACGTAAAAAGAAGATGATGATAATGGTGATGAGAGAACTTAAAAAAGCAATAAATCTTTGCAGTTCTAACTATCGTAAAAGTGATAAAGAAGATAATGATGATAATAGTAACAAAAATCAGTATAGGCTTCTCCAATAACAACTGATGTAAAAAAGAAGAGGTGATAATAAGTGTAATGAAAGAAACGATAGACTTTGTCATAACAAACTAAGGTAAAAAGATTATGACAATAGTAATAGAAATAAGAATAGACCTGTCCAGGACAAACTAACGTGCCAATGTTAATAATGACGATAATGATAATGATAGTGATGAAAGTACAATTATAAGAATAATTCGGTAACGGCTAGGAGAGAAGCATCGGGTCGGATCGCCATGAGGAAAGAGGTTTGCGTTAACCCTTAAGTGTCAGCATTTCCTCAGTCTCTCTACCAGCCTAGATAAAATGGGGACTCACGCTTTAGATTTCTT
>JAWDGP010006577.1:35000-65000 GCA_033675545.1 Elysia crispata
TATATTCAAAGAAACGTTCAGATTTATTTTGATATGGATTGCTGTTTTTTTAATGTGTTAGGCTGAAGATTTGACTTGTGTTTTTTTACAGACATTTCCCTCTGTATAGTTTTCCATGCGCTTTAGAGAGTCGAAAATTGCGCAAAGTCTCTGAGAAGTAGACAGCTCATTGACTATAGAGGTGACAAACTTCAGCCTTTTTCTCTATTCAATTACTCAGTTTAATTTTGTTCCAATGTTTTATTCGATTATCCCACACAATTGTAGACAAATAGACGAAAAATCCATCGAAATAATACAAAGACGATAGGGAATAGCAGAGACTGTTACATTTTAATCAAACATGGGGAGTTCTATCGGTTTGTACCGTAAGAGTCACGTTTGAAACTGTCACAAGCAATTTTGAAGATTTTGTGAACCTACATATTGCAAGGTCCAAACATTTATCCTTTCAATATGTTGATACCATTACACAGTCCAGAACTTAACTTATATATATATATATATATATATATATAAGTTAAGTAAATTCTTATCCAGAAAGATTTACACATTAAATTCCAAGAAAAAAATTTTTACACCGTATATGAGTGGCTCATTGTGAGAAGAATTCCAATGTTTCAAAGTTCTATATTATGCGAAAACTGTACCAGTTTTTCACCTTATGTGTTTGGAGTTTTGTTTTTGTTTTTGTTTTTTGTTTGTTTGTTTTTTTTGTTTTGTTTTTCTTTGTTGAAAAATTTTGAAATATTTTTGGATGCAATAAGTTTTTATTACTCCTTTTGACAAATTTATGAAAATCTGTTGCGATTTTTCATTGTGTAAGAATTTTTAAAAATCAACACAGGAATATCTTTCCAAAGAGGAAAAAAGGATTTGGACTGGGGACTTTAACACCACAAGCCTAGAAGAAAAAAATCTGATTATCGATCTAAGAATATCAGAGATGATGATAGAGGAAACGACACTTTAGATCTCAACGGAGAAAGAGTATACGGTCTTAGTGGAGAGATAAACAAATCGAGGGCTGCTTAAATAATTGCACCCAGACTTAGTTCATGCTTTTTTTTTTTTTTGCTTGAGAGCTTTATTTCATTTAAAGAATTCCAATGTTTCAGGGTTCTTACAATTCTTTTACATGTATTATTCAAAAAAAAAATTTTTTTTTAATTTCCTTTATGTAAGTTCTGTAATTTTGGAGATACGTTTAAATGAAGCAAAGATCTCATGCATTCATTCATAAAAAAAATGTCTACAGCACAACGCGAGAAGAGTTCCAATGTTTCAAAGTTCTATAATTCGAAAACTGTACCAGTTTTTCACCATATATGTGTTTGGAACACATTACACTCTATCTGTAGTGAGTCAAATCAGCACCACACATGGTCTCATCGGAGAAATAAACTGAAATAAAACAAGGGCTGCCTAAAAAAATTGCATCCAGATTTTGTTTACTTTTTTGCTTCAGATCTTTACTTCGTTTAAAGAAGGTCTTCATTACAACATGAGAAGAAAATACAATGTTTCAGAGTTTTTACAATTCTTTTACATGTATTAACTATGATTGAAAAAAAAAAACTTTTTTTCAATTTTCTTTATGTAGTTCTGTGGCTCTGGTGATAACTCTGTATTTGTTATAAAGTTGTTGTTTTTTTCTTTTACCAATTTTTATTTTCTTTGGCTTTGAGAGTTTTTTCTTCTCATGAAGTGATGTGGCTCTGGAGAAGATCTCATTGGTATGTTATTATTATGGTTGTAGTTCACTTTTCTTCAATATGCTAGTTTGGAACACATTACACTGTATCTGCTGTGTGCCAGTTCAGCACATGCCTGTTACAAATAAAGAATAGGAAGAAAGTTATAAGGCTTCTAAGACTTTATGTAAGTTTGGTTAATTTAAGCACAAGACGATTTATCTCTTAGAACGATGCTGACGTTTTAGTAAATATGCGTCTTTATTTCAACACTTCAAAATCAGTTCATGCCATTCCGAGTTTTTAGGTTTTAATATTACATAGCGAAAAAGTTTATATAGAGATTGGGAATCCGTTAGAGTTGAACAATTGGATTAGAGTTTCTATACATAGGAACTTCTTGGAGAAGCTTAGATCTGTCGATAGCTTCTGGTTCCTTCTCAGAGGACTCTATACAAGAAAGTAGCTCCTGGTTAATATTTGGAACACTATATACACGAAGGTAGCCCCTGATTCCTACTTGGAGCACTCTATACACGAATGTAGCTCCTGATTCTTATTTTGAGCACTCTATAAATGAAGGTAGCTCCTGTTTCCTACTTGGAGCACTCTATACACGAAGGTAGCCACCATTTGGCGCACCATATAAACTACGGTAAATCCGAGTTCCAGCATGGAGCAAGCATATCCGACGGAACATTCACTTCTCTCAACCTAAAACAATTGTCCAGTAGCGGAGGACGCCACCTGATCAAAACACTAAATAGTTTATTTACAAACATGCAAAGTAATACTTGTATAAATCAATGAAATCCATAGTTTTAGATGGGTGAATGTCGATTTTCTCAGAGGAAAATTAGTTTTAATCGTTTCAAAAGCTACTCCTTTAGCAAAGCATAATAAGTTTTACAAGTTTGTTAATTTCTCATTTTTAATTAATTTTTTTCTTCCTTTTGCAAACAAAAATTTCAAAAGCATTTTTTTTTAAATTTTGATTAATCAAAGACGATGTGTCCATGGCATCATAATATTATTTTAAAGAAAAATGGAGAAATGTTTTGTAATCAGTAACAAATGAACTAATATGTCTTTAAACTATCTACCGTGGCTCAAGTTTGTTTCAGTCTCTTCGAGTCGGTTACAAAGGGGGGGTAATCGTGAAGAAGAAATGTGTGAACCTTCCATCACACGTTAAATATAATAAAGGTCACATGTTTGTTGAGTTGCTCAGGCTTGATTCTTGTTTTGTTTGAATTTAATGATAATCTAAAAACGTTCTTAAATGAATTATCAAAATCAAATAAACAATCAAAGAGGTAGAGGAGTCGAAAAATGAGAAGTATTGTTAAAATGATTTCATTATGATATATCGAAAACAGGCAAAATAATTTTTACAGAGAGAAAAGCAGACTTTGTCATGCTATAATGTGATTTTGGTACTATATCGTATTGGTAAAAAAAAAAAAAAAGATTATCTTCACGTGGCTCTCTTTGAAGATTTCATTGCACTCTCATAAGTTGTATTTTATTTTGCCTTTTCTCTAAGACTCAAGAAAGTTTCAATATTCTTAGGAAAACCATTTATCTAAGAAAAACAAAATTACAAATCGGCAAAAAAAAATGTATTCGTTGTAACATGCAATTATGTGTGTGTGTGTGTGTGTGGGGGGGGGAGGCAGATGCCCTTTTCAAACCCAAATCTGTGTGTGTGTCTGTCTGTCTGCCTGACAGTTCTAAGAAAAAGCATATTTTTGTCATTATTTTTCTTCACCATTCTTCTGTGGTGTTTCCAGCGTGTTGGTGTGTCTACATGTTTCATATGATTCACATAAGGTCTCATTTTCCTGCAGCGCATTAAAGCCAAAGTTCTCAGCGTGACCTATAGATATGACAGAATCGTTGTTTTCATTCCCTGAGCTCTAGGTCCATGCTGTATTCCCCGATAAAATATTCCTCCAGGTCTGGGAAAGTCTCTAGTCTGTGCAGCAAGAGTGCCAGCCGCTTGATGGTGCTCACCTTGTAGTCGAGCACGCCATCCTCCAGAAAGTGTCTTCTCTGCAACGATAACGGTGTTGGTTTGGGGTAGGGGGGTGAGTTCAAGGCTTTACAAAGATAGGAAATAATGAAAGCAAGGAATCAAAGTACAAATTTTTCACATGTTCAGGCAAAATTTTATGTGTCCAGATTTCTTCAGAGATCACTTTATTTTCAAGCGTCTAATGCTGGTAAACATTTCAACAATAACAGGGTTTTCAACTCGCAGTATAAAATGTAATAGGGGGAAGAAAACTATGGAATAAGAATACTGTGTTTTCAATTTTGAGAGAGGAACAAAACATTTTCAAACAAGTCACAGAATCTTTTTTTATGTTTGTGGTAAATTAACACGACTATGTCACACGTTGAGTTTCTGATTTGAGAACACTTGGTCAACTAGTTTGTTATCTAATTTCTCTAAGTTTTGTTGTCAGTTATGGCGTGCTATATCTAATCCACCTCAAGACAACCACACGGAATGAAATTTCGAAAATGAAACCGATATTTGTTTCACTGCTCTGTAGTTGTCTTTAAATCGGTGTGCGACTATAAAAAGGGGAGCTGTGCGATTAGTATAGCTCAGTTAACGTTGGAAATGAAGACTTCATTGGTTCAGATACATATAGAGAGCATAACAAAAACATATATAGCACATGCAAAAAGAGAGCATATAAAAAGATATATGTAGCAATGCACATCGAGAGCATAACAAAAACATTTGTAGGTCATGCACATAGAGACCATAACAAAAACATATTTAGGACATGCACATAGAGAGCATAACATAAACATATGCAGGACATGCACATAGAGAACATAACAAAAACATATGCAGGACATGCACATAGAGAACATAACAAAAACATATGCAGGACATGCACATAGAGAACATAACAAAAACATATGCAGGACATGCACATAGAGAACATAACAAAAACATATGCAGGACATGCACATAGAGGACATAACAAAAACATATGCAGGACATGCACATAGAGGACATAACAAAAACATATGCAGGACATGCACATAGAGAACATAACAAAAACATATGCAGGACATGCACATAGAGAACATAACAAAAACATATGCAGGACATGCACATAGAGAGCATAACAAAAACATATGTAGCTACCTACATGCATAAAAATTAGAAAATTAATCCGGCTGGCACATATATTATGTATCTAAATTAATCTGGCTGGCAACATATAATATGTATCTAAGTTAATCCGGCTGGCAACATATAATTATTATGTATCTAAATTAATCCGGCTGGCAACATATAATTATTATGTATCTAAATTAATCTGGCTGGCAACATATACTATGTATCTAAATTAATCTGGCTGGCAACATATAATTATTATGTATCTAAATTAATCCGGCTGACAACATATACTATGTATCTAAATTAATCTGGCTGACAACATATACTATGTATCTAAATTAATCTGGCTGACAACATATACTATGTATCTAAATTAATCCGGCTGACAACATATAACGAGCAACAAAAGCCGCGACAGAGAAACTCACGTGAGGATCAGCAGGGTGGGAAGAAGCCTGGTTGATAGTTTCCAAAACATATTCATTCACACTCTTCGTTTCGATGAGGGCTCTTTCCAGACCAAGTTTTCCTGTCCGTTTTCCAAGATGTAAGACTAAGTCTTCATAATAGGTTGACCGCTCCTAGTAGAAAGACAGAAAATTAAAATTGAGCTCATTTAAATTGAGTGGATGGAAGAAAAAAAAAAGGGGGGGGGTAAAACCAATGATAAAAAAGAAATAGAAAGTGACAGAAATATTTGGTCATGAAAAGAGTGACAGAAAATGTCAGTGAGGATTGGATGGTTGGAAAACGCGTGGAACAGGTAGAGAGAAAAAATGAAAGCGTAAGCAGAAATAGAGACAAATAGAGAGAGAGAGAATGAAAGCAGCAATGTTTAACCGTTATAATAAAAAAGTGAATGTGTGTCCCATCTTGTATTATCTGCTTTATTCATCTAAATGGCTTTTCATCGCTGCAACACGCGCTGATTTTCAAGTCATTCCTTATGGAATTCAACCTTGACACTCCCACGATAACTATCGTGTCAGCTCAACTGGCTGTGAGTAACTTACTATATCATGCAGGTGGAGGCTCTCTCCTCTCTGTTGAAGGTAAGAAATCAAGTCTTGTGCGAAGTTTTGGTCTTTCTCAAAAAGTCCCGTCATGAGCTTCACGAAGCCAGGTAGCGCCACGTCAGCTCTGCGGTAAAAAGACGCCTGGGGAGATGGGTTGTAAGATTCATTGTTGGATACAGCATAAACTTTGACAGGGAGATGGGTTGTAGGATTCATTGTTGGATACAGCATAAACTTTGACAGGGAGATGGGTTGTAGGATTCATTGTTGGATACAGCATAAACTTTGACAGGGAGATGGGTTGTAGGATTCATTGTTGGATACAGCATAAACTTTGACAGGGAGATGGGTTGAAGGATTCATTGTTGGATACAGCATAAACTTTGACAGGGAGATGGGTTGTAGGATTCATTGTTGGATACAGCATAAACTTTGACAGGGAGATGGGTTGTAGGATTCATTGTTGGATACAGCATAAACTTTGACAGGGAGATGGGTTGTAGTATTCATTGTTCAATTTTTCACTCTCGTCTTTTTGTCCCATGCAATTATGTTTTATCTCTAGCCTCATCTTTTTGTTCCTCTCGCCATTCTCTATCATTCTTTCTATATATCTACCTATTTGTCATTATGTACATAATGCCTATATAATGCCGCCTAAAACACAATAGGCTATTGTTGAAGAGAGAAGAAACAGAAAACACCTGGTGTTTAGCTCCGAGTCAGGTGCGTGTTGTTGCCCTTACCATGGCGAGGTAACTGTAACCGGATGTCAACAGTTTCTTGATCAGTGTGTTCATCCTCTCTGGGTAAGTGGAGCTCTGACGCACTTCCTGCACCGGATAGCTCTCAGCTACAAGGGAGAAAAGTTAAGGAGCGTTCAAAAATTTGGTCTTCATTGAATCTGTCGTTGCAATGCACTTTTTTAATAAAGCATAATAATCCTTCAACCCATCTCCCTATATAATTATATCTATTCATCAAGTTTAAAGCAGATAAGTCTTGTTTCAGCCTTATTTATTTAGTGCTCTGTGCTTACAAAACAATTTCTCATATAAATTGCTATTTTTCTATTGATTTTGAACCAATGAGCATCATATAATTATGCAAATTCATGGGTCAGTGTTCGATACTGGTCCTATGTAACACCATGCGGATTGCTAAACCTTAAATATTTCACTATCACCGTTTCTTACACAAGATAAGGGATTCCGCTACCGTGATAAGCAATGGGTATTTCACAGTGTTCTTTGTGGAACTATATCAAACTGAACGTTATGTGTAGAGCGATGTAGCCGCATAAATAACGGTTATTAGAAGCACCCTATATTCGACGTATCCTTAGCTTCCACGGACTAGGATGGGTGCAAAGAATCACTATGGTCAACATTCTTAAAGGGAAGGCTAAAATCTTCCAATTTACCATCCACCTATAGCATGATAATTTAAGAGAATCGTTTTCACCATTGACCAAAAGAGGATTTGTAAAGATGGTCACTTTGATTCCGACAAAGAAAATGAAAATAAGCAAGATTGTTAAAAATGATCGCTTATAGAAGCAACGCAAAGGAAGTTTGGTGAAGATAGTCTCCTTAAGCATCAATTTAGAGAAAGATTGTTGAAGATAGTATCTTTTAGCACCAATTTAGAGGAAGATTGGAGAAGGTAGTCTCTTTTAGCACCAATTTAGAGAAAGATTGATGAAGATAGTCTCTTTTAGCACCAAATTAGCGAAAAATTGGTGAAGAGTCTCCTTTAGCACCAAATTAACGAAAGATTGGTGAAGATAGTCCCTTTTAGCACAAAATTAGCGAAATATTGGTGAAGATAGTCCCTTTTAGGACCAAATAAGAAAAAGATTCGTGAATATTGTCTCTTTTAGCACTAATTTAGAGAAAGATTGTTGAAGATAGTCTTTTTTAGCACCAATTAAGAAAAAGACTGTTGAAGATAGTCCCTTTTAGCACCAAATTAGAGAAAGATTGTTGAAGATAGTCTCTTTTAGCACCAAATTAGCGAAAGATTGGTGAAGATAGTCCCTTTTTGCACAAAATTAGAAAAAGATTCGTGAATATTGTCTCTTCAAGCACCAATTTAGAGAAAGATTTTTGAAGATACTCTTTTTAGCATCAATTAAGAAAAGATTGGTGAAGATAGTCCCTTTTAGCACCAAATAAGAAAAAGATTCGTGAATATTGTCTCTTCAAGCACCAATTTAGAGAAAGATTTTTGAAGATACTCTTTTTAGCACCAATTAAGAAAAGATTGTTGAAGATAGTCCCTTTAAGCACCAAATTAGAAAAAGATTCGTGAATATTGTCTCTTCAAGCACCAATTTAGAGAAAGATTTTTAAAGATACTTCTTTTTTAGCACCAATTAAGAAAAGATTGTTGAAGATAGTCCCTTTTAGCACCAATTTAGAGGAAGATTCGTGAAGATAGTCTCTTTTAGCACGAATTTAAAGAAAGATTGTTGAAGATAGTCTCTTTTAGCACCAATTAAGAAAAAGATTGTTGAAGATAGTCTCTTTTGGAACCAATTTAGAGAAAGATTGGTGAAGATAGTCTCTTTTAGCCCCAATTTAAAGAAAGATTGGTGAAGATAGTCTCTTTCATCACCAATTTAGAGGAAGATTGGTGAAGATAGTCTCTTTTAGTACCAATTTAGAGAAAGATTGTTGAAGATAGTCTCTTTTAGCACCAATTTAGAGAAAGATTGGTTAAGATAGTCTTTTTTAGCACGAATTTAGAGAAAGATTGTTGAAGATAGTCTCTTTTAGCACCAAATAAGAAAAAGATTGTTGAAGATAGTCTCTTTTGGCACCAATTTAGAGGAAGATTGGTGAAGATAGTCTCTTTTAGCTCCAATCTAGATGCAGGTTGGTTAAGATAGTAGCTTGAACAACTAACCTAGGATAAAATTGATGGTAATACAGAAGCTGTGGAGGAGATGATAAAACTCACCTATACAGTAACCCCTGGGAGGCAGCTGCCATTCATTATCCAAACACATGTAAACATCTTTCTTGTGCTGAAACTTCGTACTGGACTGAATTTAAAAAAAAAATTATAAGATATAGGGGATGGAGTGTATTAAGAGGGGAAAGGAAAAAAACAAATGGAATGATGTTATAACTATATTTGTTACAATCATAGTTTGGATTCATAGCAAAGTATCAATCTTTTCGCAATAAAAGTCAAAAGGTAGTAAAAAGACGAATTCCCTAATAAATTTCAGCGAGAGTTATCTTCCTTTAAAGTCTGACAACCACAGCCTAGGCCTAAGCTTACTGTATGTAATGAGCTTTTAATGCAGGCACTTCTGTTAAGTGATGGAAATTTTTTTTATATTTTGACTTTGAGCAATTAATAGATGAGGGTTAAATTTAAACATTGTCTGGACCTGATTACAGGTAGAGAAGTATTTTTTTTCAAGCCGGTGTACGACTTGTCTCAGTTGATTAGCCATGTTCGTGGTAGACACAGAAAGAAGAGAAGACAAGAAACACGTCTTGGGGGAGGGGGGGAGGAGAGAGAGAGAGAGAGAGAGAGAGAGAGAGAGAGAGAGAGAGAGAGAGAGAGAGAGAGACAGACAGACAGACACAGAGAGTGAAAGAGAGAGAGAGTGTGTGTGTGTGTGTGTGAATGAGAGTCACAAGCAGACAGAAAGATGTACAGGCACGAACTGGATCTCTTGTTAGATAATTCTACTTTAGACTGAGGCTGGGTTACCTGATTTGTTGCTAGAACTAAACGAGGAAGTTTCTATCCTTTCTCTATGTGTTTCCGATACTTTTTAAATTAGTGTGCGGTACAATCTGTTGCGTTACCAAACTAGAACATGACTCCGATGGATTTTTCTTTGCATTTTCGTGAGCAAAGGAGTTTTAGGTCTAGTCCTGGATTTAGGCTAGATCGTCTCATCTGGGAGTCTTGTGAAGAAAATGTAGAAATTTAGATCTAGGTAGGGTTTTGAGTTTAATTTTTATTTAGAATATATAATCTACTTTGCCACTGCAAGGCAACGTTCAGCTTCATTTTTCGTTCTTAAGTTAGCACCAGGTGCTTAAATTACAATCTATGAATTGGGCCTATGGATTCCTTAGAATCTTTGGTCTCAGAATGTCAGAAAATCAAGGCAGGTAACTCTCACAGACTTTTTTTAGTAGCATCCTCAGTCTATTGAAAAAAAAAGTAGAAAAGAAATGTAATATTAATTATGTTCATGAAAAAATTCTTCGCTTACTCAAATCTCCAAGGTAAAGTCCTTCTCACTAATTGAGAAGCACCAATTAAAATTAGACAGAGCACTTTCCATAAAGCTTGAAGAGGCTGGTATTGGGGTGGAAAACAAGGCTTTTTAAAGGTCTAAACTGCGTCATGTTTTAACCGCCATGCTTTGGTCCGTAGCATTCCAATGTAAAATAATACGGAGTAAGACTAGTTAATGGGCAGGCCAGCAAACACCACTATAGGTAAACTTTATTGCTGCCTACATGTCATCCTCACCGACATTGCCACAGAAGAGTGAAACCGATGTGGAGAAAACTTAATAATTTATTTAATTGAGAATGTTTCAGCAACCGCATATATCTTGAATGCACACACATAAATCACTCTCCAAACTCTGTCTTTTTCTCGTTCTCTCTGTCTGTCTGTCTCTCAGTTTTTCCCTCTCTCTCTCTCTCTCTCTCTCTCTCTCTCTCTCTCTCTCTCTCTCTCTCTCTCTCTCTCTCTCTCTCTCTCTCTCTGTCTCTCTCTGTCTCTGTCTCTCTCTCTCTGTTTCTCTCTTTTTCTTTCTCTCTTTTTTTCTCTAACCCTTTGATACTCTACGCCTTTAACAAAATACTTTCAAACACAATGAATGAGATTACTGTTGTGAGGTTTTTATACCAGGGAAACTTCAGTCAGAAAGTAAGAAGGAACAACGTATGCGATAATGTAAAATTATATTTTAATGTTAGACAAGGTGTGACCATTGTACCAAAACGCATGGTTCGTATTTGGACATGACTCACCGGGTACTTTCTCATCTTGTCCTTGCAGGAGAAACGGCAGTAAAACATACAGTTCCTCTTATTCAGTTTACACTTGGTTTTCTTGGCGCCATCACTCAACGAGAATTCTCCACAACCTGGTAAGAAAATAATCTTGTAGGTAGAAACTCACCGGCGAGTCAGATAACAGAGAGTCTTCAGAGAAGAAAACTCCCTTATAGTGAGGATTTCGGCCGTGAACTTCTGACACTCTAAGGGGGCCGGGCCACACCCAGGTCATGACTCCCAGGTGTCTCCCTGTTATTTTTTTTCCTTGAAACGCCGGATTTGAGCCCACGCTCTAAACTTGGCTGGAACGCTAATATACCACTTTGCCAACTGGGTTGGGTTTTTTTTAATCAATTATCAAACACAAAGTTGACCTCTTATTTTAAGTGTAGGAAATTAGGTGCCATTATGGTGATAAGGACCTTTCGTTTCATTTTATTATTTTTTAATCAAAATACAGTAACGACCCTTGCTGATAAAATAACTTGGTTAACAAAAATGGCCAAACTGCGTAGTAATATGATCGCTGGATTCCCTTTTTTTATGAGCAATCTAAAATGTCAAAGTAACATGGCTACTCAACTGAATAACAACTAACAAAGCTGCGCCGTGGATTTGAGAGTGGGTGATAAAGCTCGGGTCGGAGACCACACAAACAGGTCAGCGCGGTATGTCACTATATTGTTGACCTCTACTCCATATTTCTCCTGTTTAAAACCTTTTTATTTATATGTCATTCTCGGGGATAATTAGACTTATATATTTCACGTTAATCTCAGTATTGCAATAACAAAGGTTTTGTTCTGTTTCCCATGTAATAGACTGATTAAAACAGGCAATCAACGTTGACAAATTAATCTGTTACGACTCCACTCTAGAAAATATTCATTGAACCAAGATATTAAATAGATTAGCTTTGGGGAAGAGCGGGAGAGGGGCTGGTGTACCAGCTCAGCTAAAGGTTTATCTTGCACGGTGTCAAGGGCGCGTAACTTCAATATCATTGTAATTTAAACTGTTTAATAATATTTTTGCGCTTTTGGTATATAAGGAAGATTGAAAACATTTTGTTTTATTGTTTGTTTTGTGCCTCTCTAAGTGGTTTGTGTTCAAAGGTTTACAAGATAAACACTGAGCGGAGTCAATCTGTGTTGAATTGAGTCAACATGACAGAACACCTATCTTTCTCCATGATTCTCATTCTGTTCCTATCATACTAACGATAGTCGCACGCCTGGTTTTACCAACTGATGATAGGTTTCCTAACCAATAAATTTTTGTTTAATTTGATCAGATCAAGTAGGACTTGACAGATATGGGAAATTTATAGATTTAAAGTCTCCATTTTACGTTGAGAAATATATAAGACAACCACATTCTAACCCATACCCTCTTAAAACCGCAAACATAGAAAGGATAATAAGAGCTATGTCTAACCAGCAATCTTCTTCTGACAGTTTCCAAATTTCGACCTGCTCCGAGCTCTCAGACTGGAGCGAGCTTTGGGCTTGGTGCGGGTGTTGCCAGATCCCCTGGGGTCTGTGAGGGGAACCAGCAGGACGAGCACAGCCAGCAGCAGGAGCAGCTTCGGGCCACCGAGCTGGAGAGAAAACATACACAGGTTTACTCTTCCAGCGATCATGGTTGTAAGTTCAGGCAAAAGAAAATAAAGTGCTTGGATACATGATGTGAAAGAACTGGACATTTTAATATTGCGTTTTACCACTTACATTGTCAAAACGCTTCATCGTTAATCCTCAACGTTAGGCCATTACCAACTTAGATATCTTTCTGAGCTCAGAGACAAGTAACTGTTCAAAACAGGGTGGCATTCTAGCTTACTGATATCATCTTTCGCTCTCTATCACGTGACAAATGTGAGGCACTGTGTCTAAAGTACCTTCCCCAAAGATCCAACGTTCCACCTGGTCGAGCCAGGATTTGAATCTTTCAGCGTGAGGGTTGAGTATCTACTATTAGATCATAGCGGGATAGTGATTACAGCAAATAGATGTGTCTGTCAGTCCGACCTATCATAGATTTATGGTAGCTAAATCAGTTCGAGAGGAAAACCTCGGTCATCCCTGATTATTATTCAGAACATGTTTGTCGATCTGCAGCCTCCCTATGATCAGTAGATCTAGTGTGTTAGGAGAACATGATAAACCGCCTGTGTGACGTGTCCCACAACCACCCGAGCAACCAGCACCAGGGAGCCTGAGAATGTTTGGGACGCGACCTAATTAAACAAGCATGGTTTACTTCATTCAGTTTCTCCCCCAGAATACACGCGAAGGGAAGAGTGGGCCGAAGAAAGTTCAGAATGTTACATCGCAAGCGGCAGCTTTTGGTCGGGGGTTTTATCCAAAACCAAAAGGTTTATGAGTGATATAAGATTATATAAGAATTCACTGTTGGAATTTTTTTTTTTTAATACGTTGAATACGCTCTTATGTTATTAATGCTGACTAATTTGTTTAACGTATAACCGTTTAAATTTTCTAGTTCCTACAAAAAATGACCTTTCCAACGAAGCGTTGAGTCACTGTTAAACTTTTCTTGGCTGAAACTGAAGTGAGTGCCTCCTAACTTTAGACTGGTTAATCAGCTACAGATTGGGTACACACAGGATTTCTATACAGTGACACATGAGACTGTGAACGTACAGATGGGTATTTTAAAACGAGACTGCTATATACACGATGGTAAAAAGGCACACGGAACAAAAATGGGTATATACAGAATGGTATATAAAGTGAAATATGTGTCTGAGTAAAGAGTGATACATAAAGCCAAAATGCTAAACAATATTAATTTTTCAAAGTGAATGTGAGTCATACAAACAGATGAAAGAGAGGTATGGCAATAGCACTTGTACATTGGGATTTTATTAACGGACTTGTAGACTTAAGTTTGTTATTCGTGATCGCATTCTGAAAAGAACATTTTCAGAACAAAAAAAGGCTGCCAAGGAACTCAAAGCAAATTTTTAGCTCTTTTGAAAAGAACTAATATTTTGGGTTGTCCGTTTCAACTTAAGTAATCTAGCGCAATCTTGCTATCTCCTGACAAGTTAGAACTGATAAGTTCTAGAGATCCCTTTTGCTAGTTGACTGACAGATGTTTGATGCTGGAAACACGATGTTTACTGGCTCAGCGCTATATCTTCCTACTTCTGCAGAACCAGGGACTTTGGGATCTCACTACCAAACTCAGCAAAGGGCTGCTTACGTGAATTCCAAACTCTCATCAAAGAGATCGGACTAAATTTGATTGCTGTAAAGTCCGTTGTCAGTAGTTACTAGGAAAGGAAAAATGTATTACCACAATTCATGGAATGTGGAGCTCATAGTAAAGAGATATCTTTGTTATCGCTGTTAAGTTTATTTTCAACGCAGATGTCTTCCTCACTTGTTCATTAGAAGAAGAAATCATTTTTGCATTTTATAAAGTTACCCCTAAAACTTGCAATACAATATCAAATTTAAAATCACAAATTTTGTTTTGGATTTATTTTATCAACACAATTATGACCATTTTTTAAATAGAATAAAATAAAAAGGTTAACCTTTGTATACCTGGAATCTTCTCATCAAGCAAATTAGATCAAAGCTCAATGATTCTCAAACACAAATATCCATGTTAGGTTTGAAGTTGTTATGCGAATCGTGAACAAAGCTAACACTGAACAATGGAATTCCAAAGGCTCCCTA
The DNA here is from genome assembly GCA_033675545.1 of Elysia crispata. Lineage (NCBI taxonomy): Eukaryota > Metazoa > Mollusca > Gastropoda > Plakobranchidae > Elysia > Elysia crispata. The sequence goes on from JAWDGP010006577.1 coordinate 49,617, forward strand.
TTAAGGCAATCTACCTGAAAACCACAAGTTATGTGTTAAATAACTTTATTGACAAACATGCAATAAATCAAAATTGGGCTTCACAGCATTGTATATAAAGGTGCTTTGCAATTTAAAAAATTTCAACCTGAAATAATAAAAATTTTGTTTTGAATTGAATCCAAACATACATGCATGCATAATGTTACTCTTTATAATCTTAAAAATTAATAAATATGCCGCCCTGTAAGTGATTCTTTAGAGACCATACTATCTACACTAGATGTGCTCAGGACCTCTGATGGGCTGATGTTTATTTTGTTCACTGGAGACCACTTGTTCTCCCACTGCACTGCATCTGTAGTGGATCACATCAGCACCACATCGTTATTATCGTCTTGATCGAGAGATAAACCGAATAAGGGCTGCGTCAATAAAACCAACGCATTTCATTTACTTTTGCTTGGTATTTTTAATCCATATAGATGTATATTAGATATAATGACTTCTTTGTCACATGAGAATATTTTACATCTCCCTTTGTTCTTTTTACTTTAAAGCTGTCAAATGAAATTGCTTTTCTTCAACAAAGATGTCGTCCTCCCGTGATGATTTGAACGGGGAATCATGCTTGTATTCTATAAACTGATTGCGAACAGTAAATATTTATTCTGTATCAATGGGTAGCTATTAGTAAAATGGCATTCTTTATAACTAGGAAGCTCACAGCAGAGATATTGCTATAAAAAGAGGGGGGGTCACTTTTAAGAAGTATTTTCTACAAACGGAGAGTTACAGCAAAGATGCATATTCTTATAACGGGGGGATTACAATAAATAAATAAATTATGTGGCATTACATTAATGAAGTGTTCTCTGCTCACGGGAAGCTAACCATCAAGAGGTTTTCTAAATAATATTAGAGATGTTTCGTGAGCCGTCACATCACTGCAAGCGGAGGTGCGAGTATTTTGATCTTGGCTTGGTCAGGTATGGTGTTTCATTCTGGTTCTTTATCAACATTTCCTTGTGTGTGCGCGTGTACGTTTAAATTTGGAACTGTCTTCTTAGTCTAAAAAAGGGGAAATATTCACAGCATTTAGAGTATTTTGGAACTGTCTTCTTAGTCTAAAAAAGGGGAAATATTCACAGCATTTAGAGTATTTTGGAACTGTCTTCTTAGTCTAAAAAAGGGGAAATATTCACAGCATTTAGAGTATTTTGGAGAAGGAAGAAGTTCACAGCTTTTCGGCCTATCGACAACTATTTTTTATTTCAACCCAGACTCTATAGAAATTTCTATAAACTTTATTTAATCATTTTTAAGCCGGAAGAGATCAAATTAATGATCAGCTTTGATACTGGTTTCAGAGAACGACTTAAATAGTGTGTATCGATCGGTTTAGATTAAACGTAATCAATCGTCAGCAGTATTTGGGTTAGTCCCTTATAAATTGATAAATATTTATTTTCATGAAATTAGCGACAAGGATCGCTAGCAGTACTATGGAGATGTTCATACTTTGAGGTTTTTTTGTTTTTTTTTTACTGCGAGTCATTGTGTCACGTGTTTAAACACATGGATGATGGTAGGCCGTTGGCGTTAATGCCCTGGTATGCTTTGCTTAGTGCTTGTTACACGGATTCGAAAAGGTTTGAGAATCCTATGATGCCAATAAGCTATATCAAACATGCTGTCAATTCGAACCAAAGCTGGAGAAACTTTTATGAATGAATCCAATCAATATTGCCCGATCGAGTTCTTCAGAGTTCGTAATCTGACCTGAATACGTTTTGCTAGAACTTGCCGATATTTTATTCAAATATTGAAACAAAAGAAAGTTTTAAGACTCAAGGTTTATCTTGATTGAATCGGAGAATCTTTTCAACTATTTACAAGAAAATAATCAATTTTCTCTTAGCCTTTTTTGCCCCAGACAAAATGTTTATTTTATGAGTCACAAATCTCAATTTGTGAATCAAAGGAACAAAAATTGTATGGTAATAAAATATTTAGTTGATTTGGATTCAAACGGGTGGTATATTTACAAAACAATGTTTGCGGTGAATATTTTATGACAATTTATGCTACTTACCATTTTAGAAACTCCTGTTCTGAATACAACAGCTGAGCGGAAGAAAACTAGATGGCCGTTTTAATCAGTGCTATCAGTATTAAAGTCCAGTTCTGTTTTAGCCCGAGCGTGCTCCTGTAGTCGCTAAAGGTGTCAGATATTGATCTGCTTATCACCACCCTGATCACCATCATGTAACACCATGGAAGAGATTGGGAGCCGCCAGTTCACGCTGCACTTGACCTACTCGCCTGGAGGCCAGCGGCACCTTGATACAATGGCTCTGCACGTCCCAGCCGCTAGGATAGTGCTGGATGTCATAGTTTGTCACATTATTGCTGTGTGTGAACGTGTGTGTATATATATATATATATATATATATATATATATATATATATTATGTGTGTCGGTGTTGATAGATAGAAAGAAGAATAGAAAATATTGAAAGACAAAATTTCAAATTTTTTTTCAGAAACATTTAACTCATGCGCCTGCTGACAGTGGAAGAACTCCAGAGACACTTGATCTGGATTTTATTTTGTACATATTATGTACTACATATCATATAATTATTTTCATATATTATAACGTTCATGTTGACATGGTATGTATGCACCATACCAGTCATGGTGTTGGAAATAACCAAGAGCATTGATTTTAGCTGGTTAACGAATGTTTACAAAAAACTTCGCGAACAGTGTCTCTATTCTATGAGGATCTCTGGGGTTCACAATACACCACATAACCCAGTCGTCTGGCTGGTCGCTGACTGACTGATTGGGAAAACCCATGTCCACAGCTGACCGCTCTATCTGAGGGTCATCCAATCTGTGTGATAGGGAAGAGAGCAATCATCCTATATCAAAACATTGTAGTGTCGTTCATCTTTGTTGCTGTCAGCACAAAACCAGTTATCATCACCATCACTGGTAGCAACAGCAACAAAACTGTTGGTGATATAATGATAAAATGTGTATTATTATTATTATTATTATTATTATTATTATTATTATTATTATTATTATTATTATTATTATTATTATTATTATTATTATTATTATTATTATTATTATTATGCTCGTGTTTTTTGTTTGTATTCTTGTGGCATAGTTTTCATTAAACGTTTTTATTCTTTGTTCAATCTCAATGAATATTTTTTTATAATTGCGTCCATTCTAAGTGCTTTCATTTTTAACTTTTTTTATTGAATGGCTCTACCTTTGTGATCATTGTTAACGTTATATTGAAAATCTCTATCCGTGTGTGGATTGTTTAAGTTTTTATTAAACATCTTTACCGCTGTTTTGATTGTTTAAGTTTTATTAAACATCTTTATAGCTGTTTTCATTGTTTAAGTTTTATTAAACATCTTTATAGCTGTTTTCATTGTTTAAGTTTTGAAAAAACATCTTTATCGCTGTTTTCATTGTTAAAGGTTTTTTAAGACATGTTTCGTTGTGTTCATTGTTAAAGTTGTTATTGGCCATCTTAATCTTTGTGTTGTCTGTTAAAAGTTTTCACAGAATATCTGTACTAACGTGAGCATGCAATCATTCTGTCCCAGTTGTTGTTCATTTTAGTGATGTAGAATCTCTAATCTATCTTAACGCTACAATTAATATATCTGTCCGTATTATTTTGCCATCACTAAAGATTTTGTCATTGTGTTGTCATATTTATTCATAAAGCCATCATTGTGTTCATCGGATTATTTTTATCTTGATCTTAGAAAGATTTTCCGAATTTTCCTGTGATTTCTTTTATTATCAGCGTATACTAGTGAATTAAAACCAAACCTTGGAATATTTTCTCAAGCTTATCATACTTCAACATCGCTATGGTAATAAGCTAACAACCGCATCTGTTCGCACATCAATTTATGATTAGTATCAACATGTACTTGGACAATACAACAAGAAAGAGTATCTTCTGAACATCTATCTTTGCACAGGGGCAGAGCCTATTAATAATTATGCCGTTGTTTTTTTAAAGGAATTTCGCTTTCTCTCAACTACTCTCGGAAAGCTTAATATGTGTACGTAGCTATCCGATCTCACAGGTCCAACCAGAGCGCTGGTCCAACGTGTGCACGCGCCCATTGGTAGGCTGAGATCATGGAGGGCGCCCCGGTCTCAAAGCTTAGCGGCCCGCGGAAACAGATCGCTACGTATCCTTAAACCTGTGCCTCGAGCTGCCAACTCGCAGTGATGTCAGCCGACACACTGTCAACCGTCACACACCAGGACCTCTCAATCTCTCCCAGCTCCGCAAAGTTCACAATAATTGTGGGTAAAGATTGCAAGGAGCACACGACTAGGGCCTGATAAGATTCTCGTGTCTACAGTTCATCACTTTCACTTGATCACTGAGGGTCGGTTGCTTCTGTGTGTGTGTGTGTGTTATAATAGAGACTGGCTGAGTCGCGCGCCAATGGTTGACAGATGATTCATTACAGCTTCCACACTCGTCAAACTGTGGCAACCATAACGGCATACAGTTGGGGGAAGCTGAAACTTTGTTAAAACACAAAGTCCAGCTTCTGATCATGTCGACTTTCTTGTGTTGTTAGTCGGTGACCGGAGCAAAACATGACGCGGAAGGAACCAAAGTATTCTGCACAAAATATAAGCTCGGCTCTGGATTGGTTGGTTCTCCTCTCTCTTGTCGTACTTCATCTCTATTCTTTGTATCAATTAATATCCTTTACAAAATAATTTTCCTAAAATTATTTGTTTCATTGACTATGGGCGTTTTGGTGTGATGACAATTATGTTTTTTGTTCTCAGTCGCATTTCAAACTTTTGACAGCTCGTAGCTGCTTGTGGCTGAGTTCATGTTGGGCTGATTGTGCTTTTTTGGTATCAAGATGGTTTGCATAATTAAACTGTTATGATTGATAACTAATCCAGTGTCTTTCTTTTTCTCTTTTCCCTCTATCTAACTATCTCTGTCCCTTTCCTCTATCTAATTATATCTGTCCCTTTGCTCTATCTAATTATATCTGTCTCTTTGCTCTATCTAATTATATCTGTCTCTTTCCTCTATCTAATTATATCTGTCCCTTTGCTCTATCTAATTATATCTGTCTCTTTCCTCTATCTAATTATATCTGTCTCTTTGCTCTATCTAATTATATCTGTCTCTTTGCTCTATCTAATTATATCTGTCTCTTTGCTCTATCTAATTATATCTGTCTCTTTGCTCTATCTAATTATATCTGTCTCTTTGCTCTATCTAATTATATCTGTCTCTTTGCTCTATCTAATTATATCTGTCGCTTTGCTCTATCTAATTATATCTGTCTCTTTGCTCTAACTAGTCTTTATCTCTTTGCTCTATCTAATTATATCTGTCGCTTTGCTCTATCTAATTATATCTGTCGCTTTGCTCTATCTAATTATATCTGTCTCTTTGCTCTATCTAATTATATCTGTCTCTTTGCTCTATCTAATTATATCTGTCTCTTTGCTCTATCTAATTATATCTGTCTCTTTGCTCTATCTAATTATATCTGTCTCTTTGCTCTATCTAATTATATCTGTCTCTTTGCTCTATCTAATTATATCTGTCTCTTTGCTCTATCTAATTATATCTGTCTCTTTGCTCTATCTAATTATATCTGTCTCTTTGCTCTATCTAATTATATCTGTCCCTTTGCTCTATCTAATTATATCTGTCTCTTTGCTCTATCTAATTATATCTGTCTCTTTGCTCTATCTAATTATATCTGTCTCTTTGCTCTATCTAATTATATCTGTCTCTTTGCTCTATCTAATTATATCTGTCTCTTTGCTCTATCTAATTATATCTGTCTCTTTGCTCTATCTAATTATATCTGTCTCTTTGCTCTATCTAATTATATCTGTCTCTTTGCTCTATCTAATTATATCTGTCTCTTTGCTCTATCTAATTATATCTGTCTCTTTGCTCTATCTAATTATATCTGTCTCTTTGCTCTATCTAATTATATCTGTCTCTTTGCTCTATCTAATTATATCTGTCTCTTTGCTCTATCTAATTATATCTGTCTCTTTGCTCTAACTAGTCTTTATCTCTTTGCTCTATCTAATTATATCTGTCTCTTTGCTCTATCTAATTATATCTGTCTCTTTGCTCTAACTAGTCTTTATCTCTTTGTTCTATCTAATTATATCTGTCTCTTTGCTTATCTGATTATGTCTGTCTCTTTGCTCTATCTAATTATCTCTCTATCTCTTTGCCTCTATCTAATTATCTCTCTCTCTATTTGTCTCTATCTAATTATCTCTCTCTCTATTTGTCTCTATCTAATTATCTCACTCTATCTATTTGTCTCTATCTTATCGTTATCATCAATCTCTGCCTCTATCTAATTATCTCACTCTATCTATTTGTCTCTATCTTATCGTTATCATCAATCTCTGCCTCTATCTAATTATCTCACTCTATCTATTTGTCTCTATCTTATCGTTATCATCAATCTCTGCCTCTATCTAATTATCTCACTCTATCTATTTGTCTCTATCTTATCGTTATCATCAATCTCTGCCTCTATCTAATTATCTCACTCTATCTATTTGTCTCTATCTTATCGTTATCATCAATCTCTGCCTCTATCTAATTATCTCTCTATCTATTTGTCTCTATCTTATCATTACTATCAATATCTGCCTCTATCTAATTATCTTTCTCTCTGTCTATTTGTCTCTATCTTATCATTACTATCAATCTCTGCCTCAATCTAATTATCTCTCTGTCTATTTGTCTCTATCTTATCATTACTATCAATCTCTGCCTCAATCTAATTATCTCTCTCTGTCTATTTGTCTCTATCTTATCATTACTATCAATCTCTGCCTCAATCTAATTATCTCTCTGTCTATTTGTCTCTATCTTATCATTACTATCAATCTCTGCCTCTATCTAATTATCTCTATAGTTTCAATGATTGAAAATTGTTTCACTTTGTTACATTAAAGTTGGTCCAACTATTGTAGATATGAAGGAAAGAAGAGAGAGAGAGAGAGAGAGAGAGAGAGAGAGAGAGAGAGAGAGAGAGAGAGAGAGAGAGAGAGAGAGACAGACAGACAGACAGACAGACAGACAGACAGACAGACAGACAGACAGACAGACAGAGAGACACACACACACAAAAGGACGAGAAGGAGGAGATATATGCTTAGAGCTTGAAATAAAAAGCATGCTTTATTATGGAAGCGATACAATTATATATGCTTTTAGACCTGAAGAAATCTATGCATTTACATCATTCCCTTGCCTTGAACTCTTAGGCTTTAATTAGTTTATTTTTTTCTTGTTCCTCATAATTTTGAGATGGAAATCAAGCAAAAGACAACAAGGGCATCAATTTTTGGTGGGGTGTACTTTGTTTTTTTGTTTTTTTTAAATACAGTATATCTATTTATTTTGAATCATAATTATAGATTGTCATGGGGGGGTTGTAATAATTTTTGTTGATATTAAAGGCAAATTGGTGAAATTTTGGGAAAAACATTTGGCTTTTATTGGGGTCGTGTCAATAGACGACAAGGAAAATTTCCTAACATGTTCAAACAGAGCGAAATTGGTTCGTACCAATTTGCATTTTCTTTTTTTTTATATGTTATTGTTGTTATTTTTGTTTTTTGTTGTTTTTATTGTTTTCCTTTTATTAATTGGTCTTATTTTATTCGCTCACATTGGTTCGCTTTTTACTTTTGTCATTTTTCATATGAGTGCGAGCTTCAATTACATTTTTGTTGTATTTGTGTGTGCAGTGATTGGCCTTTTGTATGTAAAATCAAGTTTACCTCGGTCAAATTTACCAACGTACTGATGTAATATGCTTTGCTCAAGCTCCACTTCACAATTCATACACTCTAAGCTGTTCCGAAAAAGGGAAATCTTTTTTTTTTTTTAATTTTGAAATTGCTTCGCAAAATTGAAATGAATAAATAGGCATGTGTTATCAACATAGATTAGCCTACCCATCTGTAGTCATGGCGGCTATGTATGGAATACCTTAGTCCAGGGCTCTGATCTTAATATTGGTAAGTTTGGTTTGTACGCAGTTTCAAAAGTGCTGAAACTATTTGTGGGTATTCGATTTCCAATTCAAAACATTCTCTCATAGAAACCAAGATGTTGATTGTTCATAGAGAAAGTTGTGTTACTCGTGATGCGATCTCATCTAGTAAAGCGCGAAATAAGTTCATAACAGTATTTGTGAAATGTAAAACAGATTAGATTAACTTTCAGGGGCGTACATTGCTAACAAAGTTATCCTGTACACGAGCAAAAAAAATTCTTTACATAAAGAATAATAACAAGTCAAAAACTATCAGGTATAAAATTATCATTAGCTTGAGTGGGAAATCATGTCAAAAACTATCATGTATAAAATTATCATTAGCTTGAGTGGGAAATCATGTGAAAAACGGCCATGTATAAAATTAACATTAGCTTGAGTGGAAAATCATGTCAAAAAAAAAACTGTCAGGTATAAAATTATCATTAGGTTGAGTGGGAAATCATGTAAAAAAACTGTCAGGTATAAAATTATCATTAGGTTGAGTGGGAAATCGTGTAAAAAAAACTGTCAGGTATAAAATTATCATTAGGTTGAGTGGGAAATCATGTAAAAAAAACTGTCAGGTATAAAATTATCATTAGGTTGAGTGGGAAATCATGTAAAAAAACTGTCGAGTATAAAATTATCATTACGTTGAGTGGGAAATCATGTAAAAAAAACTGTCAGGTATAAAATTATCATTAGGTTGAGTGGGAAATCATGTAAAAAAACTGTCAGGTATAAAATTATCATTAGGTTGAGTGGGAAATCATGTAAAAAAACTGTCGAGTATAAAATTATCATTACGTTGAGTGGGAAATCATGTAAAAAAAACTGTCAGGTATAAAATTATCATTAGGTTGAGTGGGAAATCATGTAAAAAAACTGTCAGGTATAAAATTATCATTAACTTGAATGGGAAATCATGTAAAAAAAAACTGTCGAGTATAAAATTATCATTAGGTTGAGTGGGAAATCATGTAAAAAAACTGTCGAGTATAAAATTATCATTAGGTTGAGTGGGAAATCATGTAAAAAAAACTGTCAGGTATAAAATTATCATTAACTTGAATGGGAAATCATGTAAAAAAAACTGTCAGGTATAAAATTATCATTAACTTGAATGGGAAATCATGTAAAAAAACTGTCGAGTATAAAATTATCATTAGCTTGAATGGGAAATCATGTAAAAAAAACTGTCGAGTATAAAATTATCATTAGCTTGAGCGGCAAAGGCGTGTCAGAAACTGTTCGGTAGAAACAATAATCAGCAATCAAAATTGTCTTGTAAATAATTAATACAAACACGGTTAAAGTCAGCTTAAGTTGCGTTAGTCCACAGGTTCGGATGTTCGACCCAGAGCTGCTCCCACTGCTCTCTCTCTCTCTCTCTCTCTCTCTCTCTCTCTCTCTCTCTCTCTCTCTCTCTCTCTCTCTCTCTCTCTCTCTCTCTCTCTCTCTCTCTCTCTCTCTCTCTCTCTCTCTCTCTCTCTCTCTCTCTCTCTCTCTCTCTCTCTCTCTCTCTCTCTCTCTCTCTCTCTCTCTCTCTCTCTCTCTCTCTCTCTCTCTCTCTCTCTCTTCTTTTGAGTTCCAACGGGGGGTTGTTTTGCATGCATAAAACGCCAGAGTTACATCACACAATCGTAAAGAAACCGCTGTAAGTACCTAAGGTAAGTTGGTTTTTAATTTCCATTGAAATGAGCAACATTCATAATAATTAGGACTTATTTGAAGTAAACTACATTATTTTTTATAACAAAAAATGACGTAATAATTCTGCAAAAAAAAGGAGAGGGAGAGAGAGAGAGAGAGAGAGAGAGAGAGAGAGAGAGGGGGGGGGGGGGACAAATGTAAATAAATCAAGACAATAGAATGGCTTCGAAAGTATGCATTTTTTTTTTCAGTTTTGCATCAGCTCTAAGGGAGTTTTATCGTGTTATCCAGCTAAATTTACTTCTTCATTACACTCGCTTGTTTTCAGTTCAGTTTCTGAGATAAATAGGCGAACATAGAAGTCCTGGACCTTAGCCAGTTTCTAAACTATCCAGACTTTATGGTTTGAACTGTTTGTTTGTCAAAATTGATAGAAAGAAAGACATTGCAAGGGCTGTAGATAATAAGTCTTAGAGAAAGGTTCAAATTATCTTTGTAATTGGTAAATAGATAGAAAAATAGAGAAATAGACAGGTTTCTTTGCATGAATCATAAATGGATAGTTTTCAAATAAAACAAAGATGCAATTGTATATGGGTTGTTGTTTTTTTAAATTAACTTACAAATAGACCAAACATGAAAGGTGTATGGATTTGTATCATGAATTTACATATTCGCATATTCTATGCTCGTAAATCCTTCTTCCTCCACATGATCGTTGGGTTTTTCACCATGGAAGGCAGGGTTATCAACACCAGATTTTACTATGTCAGCGGCACCATCGTCGCTTCCACCATCATTTTCTCCAACAGCATCACTCTGAGAGGCGTGACGGGCAGAGCTGTGACCGTCACGTGAGCCTCGCTGCCGTCTGGTCACTAGTTGCGGGTCACCTTCTGACACAGCCCGACCAAGTTCCTCTGAGCTATCTTCCTCTGTCCTCTGGACATGTTGGTCGGGTGCTGTGGTCACATCCGTCGTGGACTCTCCTTGGGTGACACCTTCCAGCGTCTCTTGATCCGCGCCCAACGGGGGCTTAAAGTGCCCCACGTTGCCGTAAATATTGGAAGTGTCGTGTGCAAGCTTCAGGGTGCGGTACAGACATTTGTACTGGTCCTGGTGAAGAAATAGGAAAAGCTGCCCTGTTATTCATGAACCATTGGCAGAATGGCTGACTTGGTTTTTGGTTGGTTGTAGATGAAATGACTAATCATCATTATTGTTTTTATAACAGTTTAATACTTTCATTGCTCGACGGATTCTATAGTTGAGCTTTTGATTTGTTTTTCGTTTTGTTTTGTTTTTTTGCTTTTGTTTCTTTGTTTTTCGTTGTTGATGTTGTTTTTTGTTCGTTTTTTTTTTTTTTTGTTTTTTTGTTTTTTAATGAGTTAAGGATCGATTTGATGGTTGAAAAGTTCATGAACTGTCTGACTGATTACTTCTTGAAAATTTGACGCTATGCTTGAATGGTGCTTGATTTTTTTTTATTGATAGATTCATTAATCAAAGCGTGTAAAATTATGGATTGGAAAATCAATAAATTTATTGGATGGTTGGTAGGTTACTGGGTTGAATCATTGATGTTTGCTGTGTGTTGCGTAGTTGAATGATACCGAGTCGCTTTATTAACATATTGTTTGATTCGTTAATTAATTTATTGGTCGATCAGATAGTTGTTACATTGATTTGGCTAAAAGTCAATTGTTTGAAAAATTATAAAGTTGCTTGAGTAAATGGGTGAAAGATTAATTTATTGGTCGATCAGATAGTTGTTACATTGGTTTTGTAGCTAATTAATTGATCAATTGTTTGAAAAATTATAAAGTTGCTTGAGTAAATGGGTGAAAGATTAATTTATTGGTCGATCAGATAGTTGTTACATTGATTTGGCTAAAAGTCAATTGTTTGAAAAATTATAAAGTTGCTTGAGTAAATGGGTGAAAGATTAATTGTTTGGAAAAAGATGAATTTTTAGAAAGAAAAGATTTGGTTTTGTAGCTGATTAATTGATCAATTAGCTGAAAGATTGAATAGTAGCTTCAGTAACTGATTAATTGGTCGATTTGTTGAAAGATTAAAGAGTTTATTGAACACTGGGTAAATGATCAATTGATTGAAAGATTAAACAATTGCTTGAATACTGAGTAAATGACTGATTGATTGATTGATTGAAAGATTAAAGAGCTGCTTGAATACTGGGTAAATGATTGATTGATTGAACGATTAGACAGTTGCTTGAATACTAGATTAATTATCGATTGGTTGAAAGATTACAGAGCTGCTTAAATACTAGGTAAATGATTGATTGATTAAAAGATTACAGAGCTGCTTGAATACTAGGTAAATGATTGATTGATTAAAAGATTACAGAGCTGCTTGAATACTAGGTAAATGATTGATTGATTAAAAGATTACAGAGCTGCTTGAATACTAGGTAAATTATCGATTTATTGAAAGATTAAACAGTTGCTTGAATACTTGGTAAATGATTAAATAATTGAGAGATTAAAGAGCCGCTTGAATACTGGGTAAATGATTGATTGAAAAATTAAAAAGCTTCTTGAATACTGGGTAAATTAGTACTTGATTGAAAGATTCAAAAGCTTCTTGAATACTGGGTAAATTAGTAATTGATTGAAAGATTAAAAAGCTGCTTGAATACTCGGCAAGAGTTTGAAAGATGAAATGGATGGTTGTACTTGTTATTATTGTTTAGAAGATTTACACAATGAGTGATCCATGAAATGGCTGATTTTTGTGTTAATATGTTGAATAGATTGTGCTTTATTTGCTTGGTTTATTGCGTACATGGTGGATAATTTGCTTGTTTCTTATCATTCTTGGTGAAAAATTAGTTCCTCGATTAATGATTTGAATAAATGTAAAATTGATTGTTGGTTTTGTGCATGTACATGAAATGCTTGTTTTTCATTGACAGCCTTACTACGGAGGAAATGAATTGCTCCTTTTATTGACAGACTTACCACGGAGGAAATGAATTGTTTGTTTTTATTGACAGATTTACCACGGAGGAAATGAATTGTTTGTTTTTATTGACAGACTTACCACGGAGGAAATGAATTGTTTGTTTTTATTGACAGATTTACCACGGAGGAAATGAATTGTTTGTTTTTATTGACAGACTTACCACGGAGGAAATGAATTGCTTGTTTTTATTGACAGACTTACCACGGAGGAAATGAATTGCTTGTTTTTATTGACAGACTTACCACGGAGGAAATGAATTGCTTGTTTTTATTGACAGACTTACCACGGAGGAAATGGATTGTTTGTTTTTATTGACAGACTTACCACGGAGGAAATGAATTGTTTGTTTTTATTGACAGACTTACCACGGAGGAAATGAATTGTTTGTTTTATTGACAGACTTACCACGGAGGAAATAACCTGAGGTCTGATAGCGCGGACAGCCCCAACCATGAGAGGGACGGTGACACATTCGTCAACCTCTAACCTGTCCAGTAAGATAGACTGGACACACAGGAAGCCGCAGTGGTCAGCACCGTTGCTTTGGATGGGAGATAAAAATGTGGATGAATGCAATACTAGCTTGGTACAGCTTTGTATGCACCAAGGACTATATTATGCCTGTAAAGAAAGTAAGTCACCTAGGCATATAAATGGTGCTAAAAAAAAGAGCTTACCGTTATTACATTTTACAAAGCATTTGATCCTCATCATTTTTATTCTTCTTATTATTACTACTGCTGCTACCCCTGCAACCACTACTACTACCACTACTACTACTACTACTACTACTACTACTACTACTACTACTACTACTACTACTACTACTACTACTACTACTACTACTACTACTACTACTACTACTACTACTACTACTACTACTACTACTACTACTACTACTACTACTACTACTACTACTACTACTTCTACTTCTATTTCTACTACTACTACTACTACTACTACTACTACTACTACTACTACTACTACTACTACTACTACTACTACTACTACTACTACTACTACTACTACTACTACTACTACTACTACTACTACTACTACTACTACTACTACTACTTCTATTACTACTACTACTACTACTACTACTACTACTACTACTACTACTACTACTACTACTACTACTACTACTACTACTACTACTACTACTACTACTACTACTACTACTACTACTACTACTACTACTACTACTACTACTACTACTACTACTACTACTACTACTACTACTACTACTACTACTACTACTACTACTATAAAGAGTGCCAATACAAACACAGAGAGAGAGAGAGAGAGAGAGAGAGAGAGAGAGAGAGAGAGAGAGAGAGAGAGAGAGAGAGAGAGAGAGAGAGAGAGAGAGAGAGAGAGAGAGAGACTGTCATCCCTTATTTTCTGCCTTGATGTAGATGTAAACATACCGACACATATACACAGTCCGCGACTCTTTCCCAGCTTGACATGACTTGACTTTCCTCAGATACTCTAGAACTATTTCTGGATCAGGGTCTGTGTCTTTACAGAGAAGGCAGGTCACGTGATGTTGCTCTGCCTGAGGATGAGGTAATTTTTTTATAAATAAGATGAGGTTGGGTTGGTGTCAATAAAAATAAGTAATATCTTTTGTCGATATATTATTCATGTAGCATGTCAGTATCGTTTGATTCAGCCCACTCGTCACTTAGATCTACTTCCTAGAAAACAACGATTGGTTTGATTTTTTGTTTCTTTTTTGTAGTTTTTTTTTAATTATTGCTTGTTTGTTTGTTTGGGGTTTTTTTTGTTTTGTTTTGTTTTGTTTTTCTTGTTTGTCTTTTTTTATTATTTATTTTTGGAGGCGAGGGGTGTTTGTATCGAGAAAAGTTTTTAAAAATAAATTAAATCTTGACCTTGCAATGAAACAAAAAAAAAATGATGATGTTTGATTTGCCTGTACAGATGTCTTCTTGCCTTGATCCTATGGGCGGTTAATTTTCCGCTGAGAATTTTATGTTTTTTTATGAGACAGTCCTAATTTGATTGACTATGGGAAGGAAGTCGAGAGCTATAAAGACAATGATATTCCTATGCTTTCTTTTTTTTTTTTTCATTTCAGAGAAAACAATTTGAATCGACGTCTATGCGTGAGTCTAAAAAATCATGGGTCATACGAACAAGATATCAAAAACCAAAATCTGGGTTTAAATTTTTCTCACCTGCTGTTTATTTGTATCTCTGACAGCTGGTGCATTTTTTCTGCGAATTGCCAAAACTAAAGAAAAGTGTATTGCACTCACTTTACTTCCTAGAAGCAGTTTCTTTTTCTTGGTAACGGTAGCAGATAGCTCTTGCCACAGCTGGTTCTCTTCAACAGTCCGAGAGTGGATTTCAAACAGATCGTCGCAGAGTGGGGCGGCGCCGCTCGGGGGGACAAACTCCCCGATAGTCTAGCGAGAGAAAGAAGGAATGGTTGGTTTTACAAGCCCAGTCCACCACGAACAGCGATTCCAGGGTTTCCGAAACAGAAACACAATCAGAATATGTGGGAAAGATACTAAGATTTAGGACAGAACTCTGGTGAGTTCCAAAGGGTTTGATCCACTCTCTCTATAACTGAGGCTGGCAAACCACAACTGGTTCAACCGTCTGAATA
>JAWDGP010006577.1:70000-90407 GCA_033675545.1 Elysia crispata
TTTTCTAAAATTAATCTGTTGTGGACGGGTTACATGAGTCGATAATAAGAAAGAATCAAGACTAAAATCTGTTGTGGACGGGTTATATGAGTCGATAATCAGAAAGAATCAAGACTAAAATCTGTTGTGGACGGGTTATATGAGTCGATAATCAGAAAGAATCAAGACTAAAATCTGTTGTGGACGGGTTATATGAGTCGATAATCAGAAAGAATCAAGACTAAAATCTGTTGTGGACGGGTTATATCAGTCGATAATCAGAAAGAATCAAGACTAAAATCTGTTGTGGACGGGTTATATGAGTCGATAATCAGAAAGAATCAAGACTAAAATCTGTTGTGGACGGGTTATATCAGTCGATAATCAGAAAGAATCAAGACTAAAATCTGTTGTGGACGGGTTATATCAGTCGATAATCAGAAAGAATCAAGACTAAAATCTGTTGTGGACGGGTTATATGAGTCGATAATCAGAAAGAATCAAGACTAAAATCTGTTGTGGACGGGTTATATGAGTCGATAATCAGAAAGAATCAAGACTAAAATCTGTTACCTCAAATTCCCGTGTGTAACCGAGGCCAGCTCCTTGATGTCCGTCCAGCAGGCCGAGTCTGATGGACAGGTCGCTCGCGGCGATGCTGGTACCGGAAGTAGTATGGCCGATCAGCGCTGCGCGGTGCAGGAACCGAAACTGGTCCTATCACCAGAGGAAACAACAGCATTTCAACACAGATTGGTTGTGGCGGTGCTCTACTTCGCTACAGCATGAAATAGTTCTCATGATTGCATGAATGTAGATCAAGTAAAAAGTTCATGAAAGGCGATGTGAAAAAGATGGGGAAGAACACTCAGAACATGGCTAGCTACAGCCTAGGTGTAGACCTGATGGACATTTGTAGACAACGTATTGTTAGCCGCATGATCATTAGGATAAAAACATTCATGGGAATAGCATGTTCATGGAAGAGTTTGTTCCTCTCATATAGAATGGGTCAGGATCTTTATGTGCCCCCAGGCATTATGTCTGAAACTCTGAAGCAAGTTATTATTTTTTTTCTCATCACTGATCTCTTTTCTTTACCCTAAGATGCTAGCGAAGATAGATCTCGAGTTTATTTGCTGCAATTTTGTTTTTGTTTAGTTTTGCTTTGTTGTTTGGTGGGTTGGTTTTGTTTTGTTTTTTTTTAATAAGTTTATTTCCTTTTATTTATTTTTGCTGGGGGATTGGGTTTTTTTGTTTGTTTGTTGTTGTTTTTTTTCTTTTTTGTTGCTGTTTTTTTCTTTTTTGTTTTTTTTTTTAGTAGGGAGGCTGGTATAGTTACGTGTACTTTCTTTGTGGCAGTAGCAGTAGGCCTTTAGACTATGTCGACTATCAGCTTGTGGGTGGAGCCAAGTGCACTTCTAGCTTCTTAAAATTAGTATACATAGTTTAATGGCGGGAAACTAGTCTCCGCCCCTCTAGCGGTTTATTCCTATTTCTCTAATAATTCGTAAGATACTTTGTTGTAATGATTACATTGACTAGCCGATCTATTCTTTTATTCCTGTCCAGCTGGCCAGAGAAGATTTTCTTCGGTCGGCTTGGGACGTACTTTGATTCGGGGAACTTGGGGAATTTAGGGAAACTACTAGTTGTACTAAGTTTATGTGATGCTTTGATCGGGAGATGCTAAATATCGTGCGTAGGTGTAACGACGGGTTTCGTAGATTCTATTATCTCGGTCGGGTGATATTTTAGTTGGAGAAACGGGTTGTTCCGTTCGACGGAGTAAATTCTCCTCGGTCGGCATTGGCCCTTGTTCTAGGGAAGTTGGACGACGAACTGGGAAACCAGGAAAGTCTTGGATCGGGGACTATGCCGACTGAGTTTGTACTATAAATTGTAGAGCTCGGAAAGACTCGTTGACAGTACCTTTTTTGGAGTATCTAGAGGTCACGTCAGATAAAAGTATTGTTTGGAATTACTGAGACAGTGAGAAGTTCTTGTGATAATTCGTAGTGGATTTTTATTGAAGTATTGCGGAAGCTACTACTACTGAGAAGTTGTGTTGAATTATCATTTGCTGTAATTCTACGTGATTATCACCATGACTTGGGCTTTGGCTGACTATTACGCATTTTTATCAGGCATTTTGTTTCGATATTTTCTATTCTGACTATTAAGCATTTTTAGTGGGCATTTTGTTTCGATATTTTCTATTCTGACTATTAAGCATTTTTAGTGGGCATTTTGTTTCGATATTTTCTATTCTGACAATTAGGCATTTTCATTCGGTATTTTGTTTAGTTCTTAGAATCTTCTATTTTGACCATTTTGTTAGTATCTTCTTCTTAGTATCCTGGCCATTTTGTTTTAGTATCTGATCTCAGTATATTATATGCACTTTATCTTGATTATCTTCTTGGCGCTTATTATTCTGACCATTTGTTAGTATCTTTTATTACGTAATTGCTTTTGGATCATCTTTGTATTTTGTATTTTATCCTTTGAGAATTGCCTTCATTCATTGATAATTGAGTATTAGTGGAATAAACTTACTATAGGTGGTAACTTTAACTTCTTCTCTTTTGTGTTCTTCCTTTTCTGGAGTGTAGCTATTCTGTTCTTGTCAAGTCTCGACACCCACTCATATTAGTTAGGGAACAGTGGCCTTAGTACTCTACTGATACTCAAGGATCCGAGAGTGTGAACTCTGTAGTATTGCACGGCTGCTAGGCACGCTACCATAACCAGTTAGAGTCTGCAATTACTTAGAGTGGGAAGAAGCACTGAGCTTCTATAGATAACTAGACTAGTGGGTCCTATTGCAGTAAGTAAGTAAATTAAGGAAAGCACCCAGCTAGTTCCATTTGTTTTGTTTTTTTTTGGGGGGGTGGGTGTTAAGTTTACCACGGTCTGTATCATGGACATCCGGTCTTGGCGCAGGCGCCACAGAGTGGACAGGAAGTCCATCTTTCCAGTCGCTTCAGCTTCCTGTAGCAGATGAGTCAGCGCTATGAACGTTCCGGTCCGCCCTACACCGGCGCTGAAACAAAGAAAATTGCCTTTGTAAAAACAGCGGCCATTACTAAACTCAGATGTTTATTAAGGTAAACACAAAATGAAAAATATTGGAATATTGTACAATTTTTTTAGTTACTTCACAACATTACCGACATTTTTAGAAGTATGAACTGCAAGATTTAAAAAAGGAGAGAGAAAGAGAGAATGGAAAAGTGATAGACAGAATATTAAATAGACAGGTATGTGTTTATGAAATGCCACATATAATTGTTTGTAAAAGAAAATAATAATTATTTTTTTTTTTTGGTTTAGTTAAGTCGAAATACAGGATAAAAATACTTCATTCCTGTCAAAAAGCCAGAATTCGAATAAACCTGGCATGTGGGGCAGCTACCTGCAGTGGACCAGGAGTTTGCCAGAACCAGGGGCAGTCTGAACTCTCTGGTGTAGGTCCACCAGACCCCAGGCACTGCTGGGCACCGACTTGTCTGGCCAGGCCGTGAAGTGGAACTGGGTCACCGTGCGAGGACTTTCATTTTTCTGTGGACACACAACTCGATAAATCACCTCAAATTGTAACTTTCAGTTTTCTGTGGACACACAACTCGATAAATCACCTCAAATTGTAACTTTCAGTTTTCTGTGGACACACAACTCGATAAATCACCTCAAATTGTAACTTTCAGTTTTTTTATTTCATTGCACAACACAAACACGCACATATTACATATGCATGATCTGTGCACAGCAACAAAATAATGCTACCCGACGTGCAAACAGCTAGAATAAGCGAAAATAATTGTAACATCTTCTAAGTTAAATCAATGAGAAAAGTCAGGCCACTGGTCTATAAAACTTCTAAAGCTTACAGTGAAAATTGTTCTGCATTCTCAAAGACTTGCTCTCATTATGCAAAACTTGATTGCAGACAGTATCTGGAATAACATACATACATGCACCAGTTACATTTGTTAAGCTTTTATTCACAGTATATTGAGAGCATAATACTCTTTTCTTATCTTATTTCATTGATGACAATATAGTGAGGGACGTAATTATAAACATACACTAGAAGATCTATCAAGTAAAAGCTGTACATGGAGCTTTCAAAGTCCCTCAAATACTGGTTTTATTTTGTGAAACGTGGAAGTTGTTCGTACATTGGGTAACAAACGCACATCCACTAGTCCCACCTTATGTAGCCTGATATGTCTGACTGTGTATTAAGTAACATAAACACACACAATAGTACAATCATACATATCCTGATATGTCTGACTGTATTGTATTACATATACGCACCCACTAGTCTCTTCTGATATAGCCTGATTTGTATGACTTCGTATTGAGTAACACACACACATCCACTAGTCCCATCTCATATATCCTGATCTGTCTGACTGTGTATTAGGTAACGTACACATATCCATTAGTTCTACCTGATATGGCCTGATCTGTCTGACTGTGTATTGAGTAACGTACACATATCCATTAGTTCTACCTGATATGGCCTGATCTGTCTGACTGTGTATTGAGTAACGTACACATATCCATTAGTTCTACCTGATATGGCCTGATCTGTCTGACTGTGTATTAAGAAACACACACATATCCATTAGTCCTACCTGATATGGCCTGATCTGTCTGACTGTGTATTGAGTAACATACACATATCCATTAGTCCTACCTGATATGGCCTGATCTGTCTGACTGTGTATTAAGAAACACACACATATCCATTAGTCCTACCTGATATGGCCTGATCTGTCTGACTGTGTATTAAGAAACATACACATATCCATTAGTCCTACCTGATATAGCCTGATATGTCTGACTGTGTATTAAGAAACACACACATATCCATTAGTCCTACCTGATATGGCCTGATCTGTCTGACTGTGTATTAAGAACCACACACATATCCATTAGTCCTACCTGATATAGCCTGATCTGCCTAACCGATCTGTCTGAGTGTGTATTTAGTAACATACACACATCTACTAGTCCTACCTTACATAGCCTGATCTGTCTGACTGGGTATTGAATAACATACAGACAATTACTTGTCACCCTTTTATAGCCTGATCTGTTTGACTATGTATTGAGTAACAAACACACACACATTGATTAATCTCACCTGATATAGCCTGTTCTTTCTGACTGTGTATTGAGTAACATCCACTAGTCCCACCTGATATAGCCTGATTTGTGTGTCTGATCTGTCTGATTGTGTTTTGGGTAACACATACATCTACTAGTCCCACCTGGTGTAGCCTGATTTGTTTGCCTCATCTGGTGACTATGTCTTGAGTAACATACACACATCTACTAGTCCTACCTGATGTAGCCTGATCTGTCTGACTGTGTATTGAGTAACATACACACATCTACTAGTCCTACCTGATGTAGCCTGATCTGTCTGACTATGTACTGAGTAACATACACACATCTACTAGTCCTACCTGATGTAGCCTGATCTGTCTGACTGTGTATTGAGTAACATACACACATCTACTAGTCCTACCTGATGTAGCCTGATCTGTCTGATTGTGTTTTGAGTAACACACACATCTACTAGTCCCACCTGGTGTAGCCTGATTTGTTTGCCTCATCTGGTGACTATGTCTTGAGTAACATACACACATCTACTAGTCCTACCTGATGTAGCCTGATCTGTCTGACTGTGTATTGAGTAATATACACACATCGGCTAGTCCCCCCTGATATAGCCTGATCTGTCTGACTGTGTATTGAGTAACGTACACACATCGGCTAGTCTCACCTTATATAGCCTGATCTGTCTGACTGTGTATTGAGTAACATACACACATCTACTAGTCCTACCTGATGTAGCCTGATCTGTCTGACTGTGTATTGAGTAACATACACACATCTACTAGTCCTACCTGATGTAGCCTGATCTGTCTGACTATGTATTGAGTAACATACACACATCTACTAGTCCTACCTGATGTAGCCTGATCTGTCTGACTGTGTATTGAGTAACATACACACATCTACTAGTCCTACCTGATGTAGCCTGATCTGTCTGACTGTGTATTGAGTAACATACACACATCTACTAGTCCTACCTGATGTAGCCTGATCTGTCTGACTATGTATTGAGTAACATACACACATCTACTAGTCCTACCTGACGTAGCCTGATCTGTCTGATTGTGTATTGAGCAAACACCCGAGTTGTCAACAGCTTCATTCTTATCTCTCCAAATGTCTGCTCATCATTCGCAGGCCAGTACTGAGTGCATTTGATCTGTGTTGTGAATTGATGAGATACAAGTACAAAGAAAAATAGTGCATCAGCTCTTTATTTAATATGGCATGAAATTAACATCTGATTCACAGCAAAGAGATTTATGTAGCACTTTACACCGTTTCCTAGTGGTGGCATTGAAATTTTTTTATATCTTGTGTTTGTTTCTTCACACACCTGAACATTCTCTTTTTTTACCCTTTTCTTTACAAACATTACTTAAGAAGTCCCTAGTTACATTCCCATTATCTTACTTGATATTTTTGCGATTTTTTATTTTTCACTAAATTGTCATAATCGGATAAACAAAAGTAAAAGTTCCTCGACTTATGTTATTCTTCGTGAATTGTAAGTTATTCAAATCTAACTATTCATCAGCAGTCAACATGCTATTGTTCGTTGTCAGTTTGCCCATGAGCATCGTGTAAGAACTATAATTAAAACGTGTATGAATTATAATTTAAACGTGTAAAAATTATAATTTAAACGTGTAAGAGCTATAACTTAAACGCGTTTGAATTATAATTTAAACGTGTAAGAATTATAAGCTAAACGAGTAAGAATTATAATATAAAGTGTAAGAATTATAATTTAAACGTGTATGAATTTAAACGTGTAAAAATTATAATTTAAACATGTAAGAACTATAAGCTAAACGTGTAAGAATTATAAGCTAAATGAGTAAAAATTATAATTTAAACGTGTATGAATTATAATTTAAACATGTATGAATTTATACGTGTAAAAATTATAATTTAAACATGTATGAATTATAATTTAAACGTGTAAGAACTATAAGCTAAACGTGTAAGAATTATAAGCTAAATGAGTAAAAATTATAATTTAAACGTGTAAGAATTATAATATAAAGTGTAAGAATTATTACTTAAACGTGTAATAATTATAATTTAAACATGTGTGAATTTAAACGTGTAAGAATTATAATTTAAACGGGTATGAATTATAATTTAAACATGTACGAATTTAAATGTGTAAGAAATATAATATAAACCTGTATGAATTTCAATGTGTATGAATCATAATTTAAACGTTTAAGAACTATAAGTTGAGGATCATTGTGCTTCTGACCTTTTTCAACTCTACCAGGTTGGTCAGCATGACGATCCTATCGACCTCATGTTCCCAGAGCATGCGCACAAA
Organism: Elysia crispata; assembly: GCA_033675545.1. Taxonomy (NCBI): domain Eukaryota; kingdom Metazoa; phylum Mollusca; class Gastropoda; family Plakobranchidae; genus Elysia; species Elysia crispata. Next base: position 77,439 of record JAWDGP010006577.1, read on the forward strand.
GTCCTGGAGGGTCAGGTTGTTTGGAGCTGTGGAGGTCACAAGGTCAAACTCGGTAACGGTTCAACAGATAGAGATTCTTGGGTTAGATTGGGTGTTCCAGCTAGGAAGTCTCATGAAAACCGTAAGATTGTTGTCTTGAAGCGAAACAAAAGTAAAAGAGAAGTTTGTCCCAAGAAGTAAACCAGATGTCACAGAGATTGATCTGCTTGGGGTGGCTTAAATTTATAGTGTTCGTTGCACGGCCAATATTTGCCTACTATCTTAATTAAATCGCTCGACTGATTAATATATTAGATTTACTTTATTCATCCCTCAAGGGGAAATTCACAACTGAAATGCTCATTGACATAAAAAAATCATAAACACATAAGCTTTCAATAAAAATTCAGGTGTATATATAAAAAATACATAAATAAATAACTAAATAAATAAATAATATATATATGCTAGATGTATTCGTGTTTCTTTACAGAGCAAGTATATTATATAGAGTAAGTTTAAATATCTAAAAATTGTTTACGTTGTAAAGATTATAATGAATAAGAACATAGAGTGCATAATGATGGTATTGTTATTATTTTAAAATGACATCAAAGAACATAATAATTAAACGTGTAGTGTTATACATAAATTATGAAAGAGATTGGTAAATTAAATCCGCCTGATGACTCGATTGCTTTTCACCTCACTACACCAACCGCCGTTAGACCTGACAAAGTCCAGATAGTGAGGTTTTAAGGTCCATTCTGTGCCATTAAGTATCAAGCTTATTACTGAAAACCTAAAGGTGGTGGCCGTTTCAAAACAACAAGGAGAACATTACGTTTTAACGTATGATAATAATCTAATAATTATGGTCCTTCTTGGTTGTTCTCTTTGTTTGTGAGAAACATGGTGATGTTGTTGTTGTTGTTGTTGTTTCATTTTGTAGTTGTTGTTGTTGTTGTTATTGTTGTTTCACTTTGTAGTTGTTTTGTTTTGTTTTTTCCTTTCTGTTTTTTTTTTTTTGTTGTTTTTTTTTATTAAAATGCATCTTATTTCAACGTTTTTGGACCGGATACTATTGCCCCTCTGTTCAGCCTTAGGAAGCGGCTGGCTAAATGAGATCCCAATACTTCAAACAAAAAAGACAAAAAGTCAGGATTTGATCTGAGGCCCTCCGTAACATCGGCCTATAGGCCAAACGACTGAACTATCTGATGCTATAGTGTAGATATATGACTAACCTCACTGCAGAAAGGAAGGGCTACTCACCTTGAGCAGCAATGAATGTGTTTGTACCATCGTAACCCTGTTGGTGAAGAAAAGAGAGGAAAACAGTGGACATCATCTCTAGTCATACAATAAATAGCCCTCACTCACTAGCAAAGCGCTGCTGTTTGTTGTTTTGTTTTTCAAATACAGAATCAAACGCTCTAGATTATTATATTTTTGTGCCTTAATTTTATCCGAGTTCCCTTTCAATCAGTTTTTTTTAATCAATTTGAGAGAAAGCATGGATTTTTGGAATTTACTTTGAAACGTTGACACTAAACTCACCTTGACAAATGAGGCATTGATGTAGTCTTCCCATTCCTTGTCGGAGTTTACTTGAAGCATCACTCTGGAATGGTCATCTGTTGATAGATTCAAGCAGCCGAAGTTCATGTGACCGCTGATCGAGAGGTTGTGATCAAAGTAAAATCAACTGAGCATGTTAGTTGTCTAAGCAGAGTTTAAGGAAAGAACCGAACCCTATCAAAACCCTGCTCAACGGCTCAGTGGTTTATGTTTTATGGATAACAAGGAGATATGAGTTAAAATCAAACCAGATATTGGTTGAAATAAGATTTAAAGGTAAACATTTTCAATTTGATCAATTTAATATCTACCAACGCAATATTACAATATTCTATGTTGACCTCATTTTAGAATACCGACTCATCTGGCAAAATCAAGTGAAGGAGTTTATCTGTTTAGGTTGTATGAAAAGACTGGTATATTAGTGCAGTTTGTATAAATTATAAAATCAAGTGAAGGAGTTTATCTGTTTAGATTGTATGAAAAGACTGGTATATTAGTGCAGTTTGTATAAATTATAAAATCAAGTGAAGGAGTTTATCTGTTTAGATTGTATGAAAAGACTGGTATATTAGTGCAGTTTGTATAAATTATAAAATCAAGTGAAGGAGTTTATCTGTTTAGGTTGTATGAAAAGACTGGTATAGTAGTGCAGTTTGTATAAATTATAAAATCAAGTGAAGGAGTTTATCTGTTTAGGTTGTATGAAAAGACTGGTATAGTAGTGCAGTTCGTATAAATTATAAAATCAAGTGAAGGAGTTTATCTGTTTAGGTTGTATGAAAAGACTGGTATATTAGTGCAGTTTGTATAAATTATAAAATCAAGTGAAGGAGTTTATCTGTTTAGATTGTATGAAAAGACTGGTATATTAGTGCAGTTTGTATAAATTATAAAATCAAGTGAAGGAGTTTATCTGTTTAGGTTGTATGAAAAGACTGGTATAGTAGTGCAGTTTGTATAAATTATAAAATCAAGTTTGATGACCATGTATTGTATCTATATGTGTACTGGATATTGTGCCTATTGATTATGCACAGGATGCGTGCACAATGTTGTACCCTTTGAATATGACCATAGGAAAGGCTTTTGTATATATCGAAATGTTCACATACTATATTTACTATTGGAATATGTACAGAATATTGTGTCTATTGGCATATGTGTAAAAATGTATCTATTGGAATATGTACAGAATATAGTATCTATTGGAATATGTACATAATATTGTATCTATTAGAATGTGCACAGAATATTGTATCTATTGGAATGTGTACAGAAAATTGTATTGTTTAAAATTGCAAAGGATATTGTATGTATTGGAAAGTTTACAGACGTTTGAATCTATTGTAATGTGAAGATGATATTTCTCACATTGAACCGTGCCCAGAGTATATTTTTTTAATACGTGTGCACGATATTGTATGTTTAGAATTCTTTTATGTATGTAAGTTTCAGGATCATCTTTCCAATCATAGCCACGAGCAATAGAATTTTAGAAAAATTATTAGATCTTTTGACGTCGAAGTAAAGTGATCGGAGGTTTATTCCTAGTGACAGAGGAGTGAGAGGGTCACTTACACGGCACGATGTTTTTGTATCTGTTCTTCTTGACATTCTCAGGCGACAACCCCTGCCTCTGGCTGTAGCTGTTGGTCATTGGGACAGACTAGATCAGGGGCGCCAAGTTAGGAGAGAGGGTGGGTATGATATACCAGTTACATTGGAAACGGTGTAAATGATGCAATGGACTTGATTGATTCAAGATATTCAGATGGAGATTGATCAAGATATTATCACATCTGGTCTACAACGTAGTTACTGTAAATTCATATCCAGGTTCCAAGCTGATGTTTTGGTAAAGCCATGAATCCCTGATTGTAGCAGAATGAACAAGTGTACACTCCAGGTCGGAGTCCGACATAGTTTGTTGGATATTTATTTGTCTTTAGAAATTCAGCATGAAGATAATCTTTCCGGTCTTTTTAAATTTTTATCATCATTATTCTTTTGTTGACTATAATTATGAGTGCAAGCAGGAAGTGAGCACATGTTGCTGTGTTATAAAGATATTACATTGTTTCGAACCTTAGACAAACTGAATTAATCTCAATGCAGTCGTGATTGGTTCACGACTGAATCCATGCATAGAGCTATGGCGATCGGTCATGTTCTGCAGCACTTCTATTTTTGTTCAATGCCCTCAACCCAACACCCTTTTCGTATAACCCAGCACCCATGTCTTACCTGGAACTGGTCCTGCAGAAAGGAATCTGTGGTGTGTTGCTGTAAGAACTGGCTAAGCTCCTTCACTTCAATGCATGTGTTGCTCGGAAGAACGTTAGAGTACACACTCTCTGTTTTGTCTTCTATCATATTGCGTGGATTTGGATAAGCAAAACACACGAATTAATTTCGAGCATGTAGACTAATTACTGTAGCGGTTGAAAACTTTGGAAATAATATTGGACCAGTTACGTGAGCCACAGTTTGTAAGTTAACATAGGGCAGCTACAAGATAGTCTGACTTACAGCGAAAGTAATATATTTTCAGTAAGATATTAAGAAAGATCAGTAAAAATACAGAGATAATGAGTTCTTTAAAGTCAAAAGTCTTCACTTGGTTTGATATAATTATTTGTCAATTAAACACTAACCAGGCTGACCGTGCAGAAATGAGATAAAGCTCATTGAGTGAAAAGTATCAATTACTAAGCATTTCTAAACTTTCAATTTGTCAAATAAAGGTAAATATGTTTTTTTTATTATCTTTAACAAAAACATGCTTTAAATCTGAAATTGGCGAAACACGAGAGAATCAGTTAGTTTGAGTTATAGCTCAACCAATTACCGGTTAGAGTTAGAGTTCATAGCATAGTTCAACCAGTCACTGACTGGAGTTATAGTTCAACCAATTACCGGTTAGAGTTAGAGTTCAAACAAACTCTGGTAGGAGTAAGAGTTCAACCAATCACTGGTTGCAATTTAGTTCAACTAGTCAGTGGTTGCAGTTTAGTTCAACTAGTCAGTGGTTGGAGCTATAGTTCAACAAATAACTGGTTGGACTAATAGTTCGTAGCATAGTTCAATCAATCACTGGTTGGAGTTGGAGTTCATAGAATAGGTCAACCAATCACGGGCTGGTTGAAGTTATATTTCAAACAAACTCTGGTATGAGTAAGAGTTCAACTAATCAATGGTTGCAGTTATAGTTCAACTAGTCAGTGGTTGGAGTTAAAATTCAAACAAACGCTGATAGGAGTCATAGTTCAACCAATCACTGGTTGGAGTTATAGTTCAACTAGACACTGCTTGGAGTTATAGTTCATAGAATAGTTCTACCAGTCAATGGTTGGAGTTTTAGTTCAACCAATCACTGGTTGGAGTAACCGTTCAATCGATCACTGGTTGGAGTTATAGTTCAACCAGACACTGCTTGGAGGTATAGTGCAACCGATCACTGCTTGGAGTTATAGTTCAACCAGTCACTGACTGGAGTTATAGTTCAACCAGTCACTGACTGGAGTTATAGTTCAACCAATCACTGGTTGGAGTTATAGTTCAACCAGACACTGCTTGGAGACATTTCAACTAATCCCAATCAGCGATAGTAAGCGTAATAATTGTTTAGAAACCTGTGGCCCGGCTTGCCTTCGCCACATGAGGGCAAGAATCCAGCACCAGATTGGATGATCCACGGGAGAGACTCGTGTCGAGGATGTGCTCGGTCCTGGGTAACGCCTCCAGGTCCGTTCTTTCTTTATCCGGCTTGTTGTTGTGGCGCCGTCTGAGGATGTCACATTTGTTTGAGCAGTTGGAGAGACGTGAAAACCGACAAAGCTTAAATCTAGAATTACAATTTCAAAAAGTATAATTAAAGATCAGGAAAAGTATTGTATGCTCAAAACCTCTGCCATTCTCTCTCTCTCTCTCTCTCTCTCTCTCTCTCTCTCTCTCTCTCTCTCTCTCTCTCTCTCTCTCTCTCTCTCTCTCCCTCTCTCTCATCTATCTATCTATCTATCTCACTCGTTCTCTCTTTCTTGTTACGACGCGTGTTCTTTTCCTACTGTGATATGTGTCTTTCTGTATATCAATTTCTTTATTGTTTGTTTTTGGACCTTGAGGGTATATCACTGCCCAGTTCTATTGAAATATCCTGATCTTCCCTAGGGCACCGACCTCCAAACAAAGACAAGGGTGATGGTGACCAAAATGAAAAGGCCTAATGCAGCCCCAACACCAGCGCCAATGGTAGCTCCACTGCTTCCACCGCCTCCACCATTTCCATCGCCTGTACTAAACCCACCAGCGCCGCTCTCTACTGGTGGCACTGCAACAAGACAAAGAGGGGGGGAGGGGTCAATATAGGCATGGTGTTGTTAGGGGAGGGAGGGGTCAATATAGGTATGGTGCAGTGAGAGGAGGAAGGGGTCAATATAGGTATGGTGCAGTGAGGGGAGGAAGGGGTCAATATAGGTATGGTGCAGTGAGGGGAGGAAGGGGTCAATATAGGTATGGTGTTGTGAGGGGAGGAAGGGGTCAATATAGGTATGGTGTTGTGAGGGGAGGAAGGGGTCAATATAGGTATGGTGCAGTGAGGGGAGGAAGGGGTCAATATAGGTATGGTGTTGTGAGGGGAGGAAGGGGTCAATATAGGTATGGTGTTGTGAGGGGAGGAAGGGGTCAATATAGGTATGGTGTTGTGAGGGGAGGAAGGGGTCAATATAGGTATGGTGCAGTGAGGGGAGGAAGGGGTCAATATAGGTATGGTGTTGTGAGGGGAGGAAGGGGTCAATATAGGTATGGTGTTGTGAGGGAAGGGAGGGGTCAATATAGGTATGGTGTTGTGAGGGGAGGAAGGGGTCAATATAGGTATGGTGTTGTGAGGGGAGGAAGGGGTCAATATAGGTATGGTGTTGTGAGGGGAGGAAGGGGTCAATATAGGTATGGTGTTGTGAGGGGAGGAAGGGGTCAATATAGGTATGGTGTTGTGAGGGAAGGGAGGGGTCAATATAGGTATGGTGTTGTGAGGGAAGGGAGGGGTCAATATAGGTATGGTGTTGTGAGGGGAGGAAGGGGTCAATATAGGTATGGTGTTGTGAGGGGAGGAAGGGGTCAATATAGGTATGGTGTTGTGAGGGGAGGGAGGGGTCAATATAGGTATGGTGTTGTGAGGGGAGGAAGGGGTCAATATGGATATGTTGTTGTGAGGGGAGGAAGCGGTCAATATGGGTATGATGTTGTGAGGGGAGGGAGAGGGTCAATATAGGTATAGTGTTGTGAGGGGAGTGAGGGGTGAATAGAGTATGGTGTTGTGAGAGGAGGAAGGGGGTCAATATTGATATGGTGTTGTGAGGGGAGGGAGGGGTCAATATAGGTATGGTGTAGTGAGGGGAGGAAGGGGTCAATATAGGTATGGTGCAGTGAGGGGAGGAAGGGGTCAATATAGGTATGGTGCAGTGAGAGGAGGAAGGGGTCAATATAGGTATGGTGCAGTGAGAGGAGGAAGGGGTCAATATAGGTATGGTGCAGTGAGGGGAGGAAGGGGTCAATATAGGTATAATGTTGTGAGGGGAGGGAGACGACAATTTAGGTATGGTGCAGTGAGGGAAGGGAGGGGTCAATATAGGTATGGTGTAGTGAGGGGAGGAAGGGGTCAATATAGGTATGGTGCAGTGAGGGGAGGAAGGGGTCAATATAGGTATGGTGTTGTGAGGGTAGGAAGGGGTTAATATAATTATTGTGCAGCGAGGGGATGAAAGAGTCAATTTAGGTATGGTGTTGTGAGGGGAGGAAGGGGTCTATATAGTTATCGTGCAGTGAGGGGATGAATCGGTCAATATAGGTATGGTGTTGTGAGGGGAGGCAGGGGTTAATATAGTAATGTTGCAGCGAGGGGAGGAAGGGGTCAATATAGGTATGGTGTTGTGAGGGGAGGAAGGGGTTAATATAGTTAAGGTGCATTGAGGTGATGAAAGGTTCAATTTAGGTATGGTTTTGTGAGGGGTGTCAGGGGTAGATATAGGTATGGTGTTGTGAGGGGAGGAAGGGGTCAATATAGGTATGGACCAATGAGGGGAGGAAGGGGTCAATATAGGTATGGTGTTGTGAGGGAGGAAGGGGTTAATATAGTAATGTTGCAGCGCGGGGAGGAAGGGGTCAATTTAGGTATGGTGTGTTGAGGGGAGGAAGGGGTCAATTTAGGTATGGAGCGATGAGGGGAGCAAGGGGTCAATTTAGGTATGGTGTGGTGAGGGGAGGACGGGGATCAATATGGGCATGGTGTTGTGAGGGGGGTAAGTGGTTCAATATGGGTTTGGTGCAGTGAGAGGAGGAAGGGGTCAATATAGGTATGGTGCAGTGAGGGGAGGAAGGGGTCAATATAGATATGGTGCAGTGAGGGGAGGAAGGGGTCAATATAGATATGGTGCAGTGAGGGGAGGAAGGGGTCAATATAGATATGGTGCAGTGAGGGGAGGAAGGGGTCAATATGGGTATGGTGCAGTGAGGGGAGGAAGGGGTCAATACAGTAATGGTGCAGTGAGGGAAGAAAGGGGCCAATATGGGTATGGTGTTGTGAGGGCAGGAAGGGGTTAATATAGTTATTTGTTGTGAGGGAAGGGAGGGGTCAATAAAGATGTGGTGTTGTGAGGGGAGGAAGGGTCAATAAAGATTTTGTTTTGTGAGGGGAGGAAGGGGTCAATATAGATATGGTGCAGTGAGGGGAGGAAGGGGTTAATATGGGTATGGTGTTGTGAGGGGAGGGAGGGGTCAATATGGGTATGGTGTTGTGAGGGGAGGGAGGGGGTCAATATGGGTATGGTGTTGTGAGGGGAGGAAGGGGTCAATATGGGTTTGGTGTTTTGAGGGAAGGGGGGGTCAATAGAGGTATGGTTTAGTGAGGGGAGGAAGGGGTCAATATCAGTATGCTGTTGTGAGGGGAGGAAGGGATGGGCAATATGGTTATGGTGAAATGAGAGAGGGGAGGGAGGGAGGTAGGTTCAATTTAGACTTGGGAGATGCTTCAAGATATCATTTGGACCAGAATAATAATTAGAGTTTGGACGATAAAGTAAGATTGAGATAAGGGGCAGGGTGGGAATGGGAGAGTGAAGAGAAGGAAAGAAGAGGGGATTAGGATTAGAATTTTTTTTTTTTTTTTTTTTTTTGGGGGGGGGGGGGGGGTTTTTTGGCGAAGGGTGGTTATCGCGAATACATAAATTTGGAGGTTCATGCAGAAAGAGAGAAATTCCAAAAAAATCAAAGAAAAGAATGGGCTAATATGGAGTGAAATAGAGAGTGAGAAGCCTGGAGCCATGAATAGACTAGGCGCTAAGGACAGGGCATAAGTTAGAGATGAGATGAGAGCTTGGCGTAAAATAGATAAAAGAAGTTGCAAAAAGGGACGAGAACAGCAGAAAATCAGCTGAAAAATAAAAAATAAAATAGAAGAGTAAAGAAAACCAGCGGAGATAAAGTGCACCACAATAAAACAGAGATGTATCATTAAAGGCCGCACAGGTGTTTACCGATCTCGCAGAAGTGACCCTCTCTGCCCTCCGTGCAGTTCCCACAAGCCCCTGTCGTGTGATTGCATATCCGGTCCACGCAGAGGGCGCTGCAGTTCTCTGAGCAGCCATCACCAAATGTGTACAGCGGACACTCTGGGAAGAGAGAATCAAAGTATAAAAATGTTGAAATACGTAAAAAAGCAAGTTAGTTCCTTACATCCCCATGTACAAAAAGAGTTGAATTAATTTGCTGTATCCTCATTGTGAAGATAATCGCGTTGTATTTAAAGGTGAGATGTCCAGGTAACTAGAAGCTTCGCTATCATGATGGTGAAGAGCTGTAGTTGGATCTAGATCGTGATTTTGGGTGGTGCCGCTAAATGGAAATAACCTAATGAAAGATGCACTCATCGCAGTTGATTTTTACAAAAAATATTCCCAGAATATTGGCACAATGTTTTTTCCGATGAAAAAGAATCATATTTTGTAGTCTTTCGACGAAGTTTATAGAATAATGCGAATGTGGAATTGCTAGGCCCTTCTGTGGGTGTTAATTTCATCATGATGCCTTGTTACTGTATGTTACGTCACACAGGTTCAGTTGATAATTTAGATATTGGATTACGCGGCGGTATCTTAGTGCGTAATTTGGTTAAACTTGGTACAGCAACGAGACGATGCTACAAATGGTGATAATGATGATACTTATAACAATAATGATGTTATGATTGTGGTGGCAGTGGTTATGATAGTGGCACTGAACGAGACGATGCTACAAATGGTGATAATGATAATTTAAACAATAATGATGTTATGTGATGAGGACGAGGAGAAAGAAACGGATAATGATGAAGATTATGATGATGAGGAGGAGGAGGTGGAGGACGAGGATACGGTGAAGGTGATGATGATGATTAGAAGGAGGAGGAGACAAAGAAAGATGATAGTTATGGTTTTTTAAAATGACGATGATGAAAGTGTTGATGATGATGAGAAGGAGGAAAACGAGGAGAGGGATAAAGATAGTGATGAGGATGATGATGATGATGATGACGGTGAAAATGCTGGCAGTGGCATGATGATGTTAAGAACGATGATGAAAATGGTGATGATATCGATGATGAGTAAAATGACGAGAAGATAAAGATAATAATGAGAATGATGAGAAGATAATAGTTTTAACGAAGAGGAGGTAGAGGAGAGAATTATGAGGTATGCGAGGGAAAAAAATATGACTTTGAGAAACCTTGGTCGCAGTAGTCGCCAGTATATCCTGGAGGACACTGTTTACAGGTTCCGTTCACATGATCACAATCACTGTCCACACAGCTGCTGCTACAGTTCTCCCGGCATTCTTGACCAAACGTTGTTTTTGGACATTCTGGCCGATACAACATGGAAAGGGATAAGGACAAACATAAGAGAAAATAACTTAGCCTTCTTACCACTTGGTGAGCAATAAATGAAGCCAACAAAGCAGAACTGGTCAGGAAAGTATGACAGGAATCTCTGAACTTGGAGGGAGATGGGAGCATCGAAAAGGGGAGGTAATCCAAACATGTCTATCCTCTGATCCAAAACGTATCTAGTAAAGTGGGTGAATCTAAAAAGACGCCACACACAGGTGAAGCACTCGCGAAAGCATTATCTCAAAAGTTATTTCTCTTTGTCGAATCACGCCTTATCCATTTATCTATAGATTTAAAGGTGGAAGGCTTAGCTGCCTTGGGTGACGCTACAAAATCGGCTGCGTTAATTCTCATAACCTAAAGAAGAGACATCTGGACATCCGCGCAAAGATAAAGTGTTGTCAATCTATAAAGCAAGTCCGCTGATTCATGTATAACCAAATATATCACTCACACAGCTTTGTGGTTTTAAAGGCTTATCTTTTCAACGCACCCTTACCAGATCAGCACTTTTTAAGTGGACTCATCCTATAATAATAATAATAATAATAATAATAATAATAATAATAATAATAATAATAATAATAATAATAATAATAATAATAATAATAATAATAATAATAATAATAATAATAATAATAATAATAATAACGAAAATAATAATAATAAAAATGATAATGATAATAATAATAATAATAATAATAATAATAATAATAATAATAATAATAATAATAATAATAATAATAATAATAATAATAATAATAATAATCATAATAATAATAATAATAATAATAATAATAATAATAATAATAATAATAATAATAATAATAATAATAATAATAATAATAATAATAATAATAATAATATTAATAATAATAATAATAATAATAATAATAATAATAATAATAATAATAATAATAATAATAATAATAATAATAATAACAATAATAATAATAATAATAATAATAATAATAATAATAATAATAATAATAATAATAATAATAATAATAATAATAATAATAATAATAATAATAATAATAATAATAATAATAATAATAATAATAATCATAATCATAATAATAATAATGATAATAATAATAATAATAATAATAATAATAATAATAATAATAATGATAATAATAATAATAATAATAATAATAATAATAATAATAATAATAATAATAATAATAATAATAATAATAATAATAATAATAATAATAATAATAATAATAATAATAATAAAAATAATAATAATAATAATAATAATAATAATAATAATAATAATAATAATAATAATAATAATAATAATAATAATAATAATAATAATAATAATAATAATAATAATAATAATAATAGTAATAATAATAATAATAATAATAATAATAATAATAATAATAATAATAATAATAATAATAATAATAATAATAATAATAATAATAATAATGTTGTCGAATAGCTGTACAAGTCAACCAATCTACCAAAATAAAACAGATGTATTTTAGGTTTCTTACCGTCATCACAGAGTGGAGGTGTGTAGCCTGGCTTACACCCATCAACACAATGCCCATTGTCCGCGCTGCAGATTTGGCTGCTTCTACAGTGGTCACTGCATGTCCCAACACAGTCTGAACCATATGTTTTCCCGGGACAGGCTGGATGAGATAACGGTTTAGACATGGTCAAGAATGGCACTGGTTTATGAAACTAAAAATTAAAACATCATATTTCAATTTTTTTTTAAAGAACTTGGTAGAGCAACGAACTACATGCATCAAACTCATCATTCAGATTCTACCTCGGCAGTCATACTAGACTCCACAGCACCGACTAGCCCTCGGTAAGCCTTTTACCTCCCTTCGTCCATAACTTTTAAAAATCGCTTTATAAGTATTCCTGAGAATTTCATAAATTTCACCTTGCCCTTGTCTCTACAGGCTTATTCAGCTCGTTATTAAAATACTAACTCTGTGGATATTCTTGATATATGCCATACGCATTCTACTCTACCCTCCTCTACCTATAACTCGCACAGCTATTTCTGTTCCTAATGTCCTCATGTCTTCTGTGCTCATATGCCTACATTCTCAATCATTCTGTACATATCCCATAACTACCAACTATGTTTGAAATCTATTGATATCTTAACATATCAACTCTTATATATATATCCAGATGTCAAATCTGTCAATATTTATATCACGCCCAGCCTTTCCATATCTCTAAAGACCCAGTCTGTTCATATCTCCACACACCCAGTCTGTCCATTTGTCTTCACATGCAGTCTGTCCATATCTCCATACAACCGGTCTATCGATTTGTCTGCACACCCAGTCTGTTATATTTCCACACACCCAGTCTGTCATCATCTATTACGCAGAGCCTTTCCACATCTCTAAAGACCCAGTCTGTCCATATCTCCACACACGCAGTCAGTCCATATCTCCACACAACTAGACTGTCCATTTGTCTGCACACCCAGTCTGTCCATA
>JAWDGP010006579.1:0-15000 GCA_033675545.1 Elysia crispata
TCAAGATTGAAAACTTCAAACCTTATATACAAATCTGATTTCTTCATAGAAACATATCATTTTTCTTATGAAAAAAAAAACAAAAAAAACAGCATAAAACACTGTTTTTTGCACTTAAAGTGTATTAAAACTAAGCGAAAATGTTTAAAAACAAATTTTCCTTCAGTTGCTTTTACCGGATATACAAAATAAATGCTTTAAAGGAGAAAAATAGACAAAACTAGTACATAATGATTTAGATTTTGAAGAGATTATGTGGATCGTTATAATTAAAAAGGGTAAAAAAAATTCGTAGCTCATTATGAAAAGAAAAAAAAAAAACTTACTGCTTCTTAAGTCTCACTGCAAAGGAAGGAATTGCTTGGTGTAAAGCTCTGCCAAAATCCGTTCCTGTCGCAAGTTCAACTATTGTGCTCGAATCAGACCTGTCTTCTATGTTTCTTGGTGTCCAGATGGTCATTCAACCTGTTCTTTCAGTTCTTGGTCTCTGTACTCTCTGTGCATATCCAGAGTTTTGTCCTGCAAAGTATTTTCCTTGTTGCCATGCTGATAACAAGCCAAACAGTTCTAAGGATTCCTTCCATCTTGTCTCTATGGTCCACCACTTCTGGCTTTCCTTTCTATCAAGAATGAAGACTTCAAACCTGATATACAAATCTGATTTCTTTGTAGAAACAGAAATTTGTTTTGCAAAAAAAAAAAAACCCAGCAGAAAACACTATGTTTTTTTTTGCATTTAAAGTGTATTAATACGGAGCCAAAATGTTTAAAAAGAAATTTTCCTTCAGTTCCTTCAACCCGATATACAAAATTAATGCTTTAAATGGGAAGAATAGACAAAACTAGTAAATAATTCATTTAGATTTTGAAGAGAATGTGGATCGTTATAATTTAAAAAAGGTAAAAAAAAATCGTAGCTTATTCTAAAAAGAAAAATAAGAAAAAAAAAACTTACTCCAAGTCTCACTGCCAGGGAAGGAATTGCTTGGTGTAAACCTCTGCCAAAATCCGTTCCCGTCATAAGTTCAACAATTGTGCTCGTATCAGACCTGTCCTCTATGTTTCTTGGTGTCCAGATGGTCATTCAACCTGTTCTTTCAGTTCTTGGTCTCTGTACTCCCTGTGCATATCAAGAGTTTTGTCCTCCAAAGTATTTTCCTTGTTGCCATGCTGATAACAAGCCAAACAGTTCTAAGGATTCCTTCCATCTTGTCTCTATGGTCCAGCACTTCTGGCTTTCCTTCCATCAAGATTGAAAACTTCAAACTTGATATACAAATCTGATTTCTTTATGGAAACATATTTTTGTTATGCAAAAAAAACAAAAAAAAAACAGCATAAAACACTGTTTTTTGCACTTAAAGTGTATTAATACTGAGCGAAAATGTTTAAAAACAAATTTTCCTTCAGTTGCTTTAACCCGATATACAAAATAAATGCTTTAAAGGAGAATAGGCTAAACTAGTAAATAAAGATTTAGATTTTGAAGAGATTATGTGGATCGGTATCATAATTAAAAAAAGGTAAAAAAAAAAAATTGTACCTTATTCCAAAAAGAAAAATAAGAAAAAAAAACTTACTCCTTCAAGTCTCACTGCAAGGGAAGGAATTGCTTGGTGTAAACCTCTGCCAAAATCCGTTCCTGTCGCAAGTTCAACTATTGTGCTCGAATCAGACCTGTCTTCTATGTTTCTTGGTGTCCAGATGGTCATTCAACCTGTTCTTTCAGTTCTTGGTCTCTGTACTCCCTGTGCATATCAAGAGTTGTCCTGCAAAGTATTTTCCTTGTTGCCATGCTGATAACAAGCCAAACAGTTCTAAGGATTCCTTCCATCTTGTCTCTATGGTCCACCACTTCTGGCTTTCCTTTCTATCAAGAATGAAGACTTCAAACCTGATATACAAATCTGATTTCTTTGTAGAAACAGAAATTTGTTTTGCAAAAAAAAAAAAAAATCAGCAGAAAACACTTTTTTTTTGCATTTAACGTGTATTTATTAATACGGAGCCAAAATGTTTAAAAAGAAATTTTCCTTCAGTTCCTTAAACCCGATATACAAAATAAATGCTTTAAATGGGAAGAATAGACTTAACTGGTAAATAATTTTGATTTTGAAGAGATAATGTGGATCGTTATAATTTAAAAAGGTAAAAAAAAAATCGTAGCTTATTCAAAAAAGAAAAAAAAAACTTACTCCTTCAAGTCTCACTGCAAGGGAAGGAATTGCTTGGTGTAAACCTCTGCCAAAATCCGTTCCTGTCGCAAGTTCAACTATTGTGCTCGAATCAGACCTGTCTTCTATGTTTCTTGGTGTCCAGATGGTCATTCAACCTGTTCTTTCAGTTCTTGGTCTCTGTACTCTCTGTGCATATCCAGAGTTTTGTCCTGCAAAGTATTTTCCTTGTTGCCATGCTGATAACAAGCCAAACAGTTCTAAGGATTCCTTCCATCTTGTCTCTATGGTCCAACACTTCTGGTTTTCCTTTCTATCAAGGATGAAGACTTCAAACCTGATATACAAATCTGATTTCTTTATAGAAACAAATTTTTGTTCTGCAAAAAAATAAAAACCAGCAGAAAACACTGTTTTCTTTTGCATTTAAAGTGTATTAATTAATACGGAGCCATAATGTTTAAAAAGAAATTTTCCTTCAGTTACTTCAATCCGATATACAAAATAAATGCTTTAAATGGGAAGAATAGACAAAACTAGTAAATAATTTAAATTTTGAAGAGATAATGTGGATCGTTATAATTAAAAAAGATAAAAAAAAAAAATCGTAGCTTATTCTAAAAAGAAAAATAAGAAAAAAAAACTTACTCCTTCAAGTCTCACTGCAAGGGAAGGAATTGCTTGGTGTAAACCTCTGCCAAAATCCGATCAGACCTGTCTTCTATGTTTCTTGGTGTCCAGATGGTCATTCAACCTGTTCTTTCAGTTCTTGGTCTCTGTACTCCCTGTGCATATCAAGAGTTGTCCTGCAAAGTATTTTCCTTGTTGCCATGCTGATAACAAGCCAAACAGTTCTAAGGATTCCTTCCATCTTGTCTCTATGGTCCAACACTTCTGGCTTTCCTTTCTATCAAGAATGAAGACTTCAAACCTGATATACAAATCTGATTTCTTTGAAGAAACAGAAATTTGTTTTGCAAAAAAAAAAAAAAATCAGCAGAAAACACTATGTTTTTTTTTGCATTTAAAGTGTATTTATTAATACGGAGCCAAAATGTTTAAAAAGAAATTTTCCTTCAGTTCCTTAAACCCGATATACAAAATAAATGCTCTAAATGGGAAGAATAGACTTAACTGGTAAATAATTAATTTTGATTTTGAAGAGATAATGTGGATCGTTATTATAATTTAAAAAGGTAAAAAAAAAATCGTAGCTTATTCAAAAAAGAAAAAAAAAACTTACTCCAAGTCTCACTGCAAGGGAAGGAATTGCTTGGTGTAAACCTCTGCCAAAATCCGATCAGACCTGTCTTCTATGTTTCTTGGTGTCCAGATGGTCATTCAACCTGTTCTTTCAGTTCTTGGTCTCTGTACTCCCTGTGCATATCAAGAGTTGTCCTGCAAAGTATTTTCCTTGTTGCCATGCTGATAACAAGCCAAACAGTTCTAAGGATTCCTTCCATCTTGTCTCTATGGTCCACCACTTCTGGCTTTCCTTTCTATCAAGAATGAAGACTTCAAACCTGATATATAAATCTGATTTCTTTGTAGAAACAGAAATTTGTTTTGCAAAAAAAAAAAAAAACTGCAGAAAACACTGATTTTTTTTTTGCATTTAAAGTGTATTTATTAATACGGAGCCAAAATGTTTAAAAAGAAATTTTCCTTCAGTTCCTTAAACCCGATATACAAAATAAATGCTCTAAATGGGAAGAATAGACTTAACTGGTAAATAATTTTGATTTTGAAGAGATAATGTTGATCGTTATTATAATTTAAAAAGGTAAAAAAAAAATCGTAGCTTATTCAAAAAAGAAAAAAAAAACTTACTCCTTCAAGTCTCACTGCAAGGGAAGGAATTGCTTGGTGTAAACCTCTGCCAAAATCTGTTCACCGTCGCGAGTTCAACTATTGTGCTCGAATCAGACCTGTCTTCTATGTTTCTTGGTGTCCAGATGGTCATTCAACCTGTTCTTTCAGTTCTTGGTCTCTGTACTCTCTGTGCATATCCAGAGTTTTGTCCTGCAAAGTATTTTCCTTGTTGCCATGCTGATAACAAGCCAAACAGTTCTAAGGATTCCTTCCATCTTGTCTCTATGGTCCAACACTTCTGGTTTTCCTTTCTATCAAGGATGAAGACTTCAAACCTGATATACAAATCTGATTTCTTTATAGAAACAAATTTTTGTTCTGCAAAAAAATAAAAACCAGCAGAAAACACTGTTTTCTTTTCCATTTAAAGTGTATTAATTAATACGGAGCCATAATGTTTAAAAAGAAATTTTCCTTCAGTTACTTCAATCCGATATACAAAATAAATGCTTTAAATGGGAAGAATAGACAAAACTAGTAAATAATTTAAATTTTGAAGAGATAATGTGGATCGTTATAATTAAAAAAGATAAAAAAAAAAAATCGTAGCTTATTCTAAAAAGAAAAATAAGAAAAAAAAACTTACTCCTTCTTCAAGTCTCACTGCAAGGGAAGGAATTGCTTGGTGTAAACCTCTGCCAAAATCCGTTCCTGTCGCAAGTTCAACTATTGTGCTCGAATCAGACCTGTCTTCTATGTTTCTTGGTGTCCAGATGGTCATTCAACCTGTTCTTTCAGTTCTTGGTCTCTGTACTCCCTGTGCATATCAAGAGTTGTCCTGCAAAGTATTTTCCTTGTTGCCATGCTGATAACAAGCCAAACAGTTCTAAGGATTCCTTCCATCTGGTCTCTATGGTCCAGCACTTCTGGCTTTCCTTCCATCAAGATTGAAAACTTCAAACCTTATATACAAATCTGATTTCTTCATAGAAACATATCATTTTTCTTATGCAAAAAAAAACAAAAAAAACAGCATAAAACACTGTTTTTTGTGCATTTAAAGTGTATCAATACGGAGCCAAAATGTTTAAAAAGAAATTTTCTTTCAGTTCCTTCAACCCGATATACAAAATAAATGCTATAGAGAAGAATAGGCTAAACTAGTACATAATTTTGATTTTGAAGAGATGTGGATCGTTATTGCAATTAAAAAGTGGTAAAAAAAATTCGTAGCTTATGGTGAAAATAAAAAAAAACTTACCTTCAAGTCTCACTGCAATGGAAGGAATTGCTTGGTGTAAAGCTCTGCCAAAATCCATTTCTGTTGCAAGTTCAACTCTTGTGCTCGAATTAGACCTATCTTCTATGTTTCTTGGTGTCCAGATGGTCATTCCACCTGTTCTTTCAACCTTTGGTCTGTGTACTCAGAAAGCACTTTTGTTTTGAAAAAAAAAAAAAAAAAAGCAGAAATCAAATTATGTTTCATATGGATTTAAAGTGTTTTGATTATAATGGAGCCAAAATGTTTAAAAAATAAATTTTCTTTCATTTGCTTAAACTTGACATACAAATTAAATGCATTAAATGAGAAGAACAGTCCAAACTGGTTAATAATAAGTTTAAATTTTGATGAGATAATGAACATCATCATAATTAAAAAAGGTAGAAAAAAATCATAGCTTTTTGTGAAAAGAAAAAAAAATTACTGCTTTTTCAAGTCACACTGCAAGGGAAGGAATTGCTTGGTATAAAGCTCTGTCAAAATCTGTTCCCGTTGAAAGTTCAACTAATTTGCTCAAATCAGACCTGTCCTCTACGTTTCTTGGTGTCCAGATGGTCATTCAACCTGTTCTTTCAGTTCTTGGTATCTGTATTCCCTGTGCATATCAATAGTTTTCTCCTGCAAAATATTTTCCTTCTTCCCATGCTGATAACAAGCCAAACAGTTCTAAGGATTCCTTCCATCTTGTCTCTATGATCCACCACTTCTGGCTTTCTTTTAAATCAAGAATGAAGATTTCAAACCTGATATACAAATATGTTTTCTTTATAGAAACAAAAAAAACCCAGCAGAAAACACTGTTTTGATTTCAGGTCTATTAATTAATACGGAGCCAAAATGTTTAAAAAGAAATTTTCCTTCAGTTCCTTAAACCTGATATACAAAATAAATGCTTTAAATGGGAAGAGTTGGCTAAACTAGTAAATTATTTAGAATTTGAAGAGATAATGTGGATCATTATTATAATTAAAAAAGGTTAAAAAAAAATCGTAGCTTATTGTGATAAAAAAAACAAACTTACTGCTTCTTCAAGTCTCACTGCAATGGAAGGAATTGCTTGGTGTAAAGCTCTGCCAAAATCCATTTCTGTTGCAAGTTAAACTATTTTGCTCGAATTAGACCTATCTTCTATGTTTCTTGGTGTCCAGATGGTCATTCCACCTGTTCTTTCAACCTTTGGTCTGTTTACTCAGAAAGCACTTTTGTTTTTAAAAAAAAAAAAAAAAAGCAGAAATCAAATTATGTTTCATATGGATTTAAAGTGTTTTGATTATAATGGAGCCAAAATGTTTAAAAAAATTTTCTTTCATTTGCTTAAACTTGACATACAAATTAAATGCATTAAATGAGAAGAACAGTCCAAACTGGTAAATAAGTTTAAATTTTGATGAGATAATGAACATCATCATAATTAAAAAAGGTAGAAAAAAAATCATAGCTTTTTGTGAAAAGAAAAAAAAATTACTGCTTTTTCAAGTCTCACTGCAAGGGAAGGAACTGCTTGATGTAAAGCTCTGCCAAAATCCGTTTCTGTTGCAAGTTTAACTATTGTGCTCAAATCAGACCTGTCCTCTATGTTTCTTGGTGTCCAGATGGTCATTCAACCTGTTCTTTCAGTTCTTGGTCTCTGTACTCTCTGTGCATATCAAGAGTTTTATCCAAAGTATTTTCCTTGATTCCTTGCTGATAACAAGCCAAACAGTTCTAAGGATTCCTTCCATCTTGTCTCTATGGTCCACCACTTCTGGCTTTCCTTTCTATCAAGAATGAAGACTTCAAACCTGATATACAAATCTGATTTCTTTGTAGAAACAGAAATTTGTTTTGCAAAAAAAAAAACCCCAGCAGAAAACACTATGTTTTTTTTTTGCATTTAAAGTGTATTAATACGGAGCCAAAATGTTTAAAAAGAAATTTTACTTCAGTTCCTTCAATCCGATATACAAAATAAATGCTTTAAATGGGAAGAATAGACAAAACTAGAAAATAATTTAAATTTTGAGAAGATAATGTGGATCATTATTATAATTAAAAAAGGTTAAAAAAAAATCGTAGCTTATTGTGATAAAAAAAACAAACTTACTGCTTCTTCAAGTCTCACTGCAATGGAAGGAATTGCTTGGTGTAAAGCTCTGCCAAAATCCATTTCTGTTGCAAGTTCAACTCTTGTGCTCGAATTAGACCTATCTTCTATGTTTCTTGGTGTCCAGATGGTCATTCCACCTGTTCTTTCAACCTTTGGTCTGTGTACTCAGAAAGCACTTTTGTTTTGAAAAAAAAAAAAAAAAAGCAGAAATCAAATTATGTTTCATATGGATTTAAAGTGTTTTGATTATAATGGAGCCAAAATGTTTAAAAAATAAATTTTCTTTCATTTGCTTAAACTTGACATACAAATTAAATGCATTAAATGAGAAGAACAGTCCAAACTGGTAAATAATAAGTTTAAATTTTGATGAGATAATGAACATCATCATAATTAAAAAAGGTAGAAAAAAATCATAGCTTTTTGTGAAAAGAAAAAAAAATTACTGCTTTTTCAAGTCTCACTGCAAGGGAAGGAATTGCTTGGTGTACACCTATGCCAAATTCCGTTCCCATGCAAGTTCAACTCTTTGTGCTGGAATCAGACCTGTCCTCTACATTTCTTGGTGTCAAGATCGTCATTCAACCTGTTTTTTCAGCTCTTGGTCTCTGTACCCTGTGCATATCAAAAATTTTGTCAAAATGTATTTCCCTTCTTGTCATGCTGATAACAAGCCAAACAGTTCTAAGGATCTCTTCTGTCTTGTCTAAATGGTCCACTGCTTCTGGCTTTCCTTTCCATCATGATGCTTGCAGACTTCAAACCTGATAACAAGATTGGAATTCTTGTTA
This sequence comes from Elysia crispata, assembly GCA_033675545.1. Classification (NCBI taxonomy): domain Eukaryota; kingdom Metazoa; phylum Mollusca; class Gastropoda; family Plakobranchidae; genus Elysia; species Elysia crispata. The sequence continues at coordinate 8,146 of JAWDGP010006579.1, forward strand.
AAAATGAAGAGCTTTTTTGTTATGCAAAAAAAATAGAAGTTAAAAACACTTTACTGCCTACGGATTCTAAGTGTTAACTGATACTGCTCCAAAATAATGTAAATTAACTGTTCATTAGCTTAAACTTGTCATAGAATATATAACATAACTTATAGGAAAAAGAGGAAAAGAGAACACTTTCTCTGCAACTGTAGGTGCTAGGGAGGAAGGAAATAGAAAGACGGAAATTTACTTACAGAAAAAAAAAATGTCTCGTAACTGTTTAATCAATGTAAAAACTTGATTGGATCAAGATTCACTGGACCCTGTTCCTCTGTTAGAGCAAGCGCCCATGTTCCTTGTTGAGATCCTCAGTCTTCGCTTGTTTGGCAATAAGGCTTTAATACATGAACAGAGAAAAAAAAAGAAGAGTAAAAATTATCAATGAAACAAATAGAACATTGTCCACAGGGAGAGACTGGTATGGGGACGTGATGAAAGCAATTTTCTCATGGACTCCCACATTCCTGCTTTGACTCTTCTCGAGCACTTATGATAGCCCTCTGTGTTTCGAAAAATGAATGCACAAAAAGGAATTTTCAGATTAAATTCTTCAAAAACAAGAACAAATTTATCTTTGAAATATCTTTAAAGGCATGTAATGCATCAAAGTGATTAGAGAACTCAATGCAAGTTGTTTCACAAAAGGAAAAAGAATTATGTCTACTCACTGTAAGATCAAACTTGTCCAGGTACTGACCATCCTAGTCTTAGCTTGGGCTTCTGTTCCCTGTATTCTTGCTCTGCTTTCAATAAGAACTGCTAAACAAACTTCATGCACATGATTTTCAGAAATTGTGCTGCTGTCATCTACAGAAAACGCCAAATTCTTTGAAAATAAAATGCCTTACAATATGTCTTTCAAAGTAGTTAGTGAACATCTCCGATTATTTTTATTAAAATAGGTTCTAAAGTCTAAGAACCTGTTCACAATCATGTGCATCTCTGATGGTCTGTAAACATTAATATCTAAAAATCATAATTTTACAAATCTAAGGTTTACATGACCTTAGATAAGATATCAAAGAAAGAATGTACAGAAAACAAAAATCATGTAATAAAGATTCTGAAATCCTTTTAAATAGAAGAAAGGATGTAGATATTTTGATAACATATGCAGAGTTTGTTGTTAGTGAAAGATACAAAAATCTCAGAGTAAAAGACACATGAAGGTGCCATATACTTTTGGGGGGGGGGGGGGGGGGGGGGGGGGGGGGTGGAGGAAGAGAGGCGGGAGGTACCCAGGAATATGTTAAGGTAGGTTATAGATACCAATATTGTAGTAAGGACAGTGGAGCAGAAGACAAATATGGTGTAAACTTAATTCCTAAACGGACATATGGTGATACTGGTGGAGTATACATGCTTGTGAAAGTGAACACAAATATAAAAAAAAAAAACATTGTATGCATGAATGATGCAGCCTCCATGAATTAACAGACAATCTTTGAAATATGGGGAAGCACATTTGTTAGGAACCATAAGAGACAAAGAGATGACAATTTTTTCCAAGTTTCTTATGGCAATGACCTTGCAAGTTTTGGAATCAATAATAGTGGCAATAGACATGTGTACAATTGTAAGGTACATGAAGTGATGCTGAAATTCATACAATAAACTTGAATGAAAAGAAGGATAGACAATTACAACTAAAATGCAATTCAAGTAGATATAACAATTTCAAAAAGAGAAAGATGCAGATACCTGGGGTATCTACAGATATGTAAGGCTGCTTAAGATACTGGTAAATAAAAATAAAATATGCATCTTTGTTAATGAGATTAAGATGCAGTAAAAGTTTTGGTGAGTTGAAATAAAGATAAGAACAAGAGCAAAGTACAGAAAATAAAAACAATGTGTATGTGGATGTTGTAAATGGAGGTAGGATGCAGACAATATTGTAAATGGAGGTAGTAGGGACTATAGTAATCATACATATACAGAAAATAAAGAAAAACGAGAGAAGCACATATAACATTCAGAGAGTAAACATGAATAAGTTACGCAATCCAGTAAAAATGTTTCTCATGTAGGTATATAAACATTCGTGTTCCTGTGAAAGGACGTAATATTACTAAGGAGGGTAAGCTAGACCCACAGTATATCAATAAGTAAATATAAAGTTCAAGCATTTTTTCCTTAAATTGTATATATTGCAGTAAAGGAGCTTAAAAACTGTATAGCAGGTGTAAAGAGGTATAGGTAATAAAACCTTTTTCAGAGCACAGTGAGAATATTTTAAAGCTCTGAAAATAGGCTTGTACATTGATGTGAAGACAACCTTGCCAACCAATGATCCAGATGGCAAATGTGATAATCGCAAAAGCAAGGGCATAGTGCAATGTACTAATATGGAAGGTAAAGTATCGATATCTGTTTCAATTAAGAAAATACTGTTAACCAAGTAAACGTGGTTATATTAAAAACATAGCATGGGGTTAGATAAAGGTGCATTGTACCAACAACCACACCAACATCCTTGAAGTAGAAAAATGATAGAAATATTAACATTGCATAAGTGACAGCTATAATAATAACCACTTTATACATTTTAGGGAGGGGCTGAAGTCTAAAGAATAGGGTATCATGTCAGATGAGAGCATCACAACTTCCATGAAGGAAGTATATAGTAACAATGTGTGTAGGATTAAGATATAGGTAAAAGGGTAAAGTAGAGATTTTTGTAATAAGATTAAAAGCATGGCTAACTATTTTAATAATACTGCCATAAGTATTGATAAAGATGCAAATAACCAGATAACTGTTGCTAATAAAGTTGCATAACTGAAAATGTGAATATACTATTAGCATCAAAAGCATCGCCTACTTGTTTCTATTTTTAGGCTCATTACAATCATAAAACAGTATAAGAAAGGTAGATATACAAGTGTAAATGGTGAGCTGTAGATAAAAGAAGATTTGTGGTACAATCAGATAAAATAAACAGTTTGCAATATACATATATAAAAATAAACTCAAAACGTCATTCAGGTATACTGATACCTTGTATTAAGTATAAAATGAATATGAATATCAAAATGCTTGTAAACATCTATACAGTACAGGTAGTAATGTCCACAAAGTTTTCCTAGATTACACTAACTAAAAATCTTGTAAATATAAAGGATGTAAGGTACAGAGACATATCACAAGCCTGGTTCAGAGGGGGATTCTGAAAATCTTGTGAATGTAGAGAAGATAGAAACATTATCACATAAGCCTCTTTCTGATATTGATACAATCTGTAAACTTGGACAATGTAAGTCATGTTTGAAATGTGGATAAAGAATTGTATACAGAGAACATATCGCAACATGAAGAATTTGTAAGTTCTACCACTTTACATAAGTGTGGGTATATTTGCATGTGTGAGGGGTAAAGATGAGATAGACGATTATGCATAACAAAAAGAGACATTCCACAATTATGCCAACTATAACTGAAAGATATATGTACATAATAGCATATACATAATTGGACAGTATACCTATGAATAGTTTAGAGTAATTATGTAATTAAAATAGGTTGAGGATACCAAGTATCTAGTATTGACGGTAGAGCAGGAGGAGAAAATATAATTTAGTCTCCTATCATACGTAGTGGTTATCGTGGTGGATAAAGAATAGCCATTTGAGACAGAAATGCAAAAAAAATATATATATATAAAAATTGCATACATAATAGTAAACATTATGAAGAAGGGAATCACCACTCAATAAATTTCTTGTGAAAATGACCCTGCAATGACCTTGTAAAATAATATTGGGTACCATACTAGTAACTCGTACCTGTCATGTATCTAGCAGTAACAAGAAATTCTGCTAAAATTCATACAATAAACTCGAATAAAAGGGCAGGATTTAGACAATTACAACTGAAGAAATGTAATTATAGTAGATGTGATAGACATTTCAACGTAGATTCAGATATATGTAAAATGAGACATTGTACACGAGGGCACGTTCCATAATAATATAGTAAAAATGTTTACCTTGTAAGTAAATTATGCATACTACAATTATGTTTCTGTGGAGGAGTGTAAACTGCGGCTATACGAAGTAAAGTAAAGAAGCGTAAGGAAGACACAGAGTAGATAAAGCAAAAGGTATTTTTCTTCAAATGCTGCAAGTGAAGCTGCTGAAAAAAAACATGTTAAGTAGATGTAAATCATAGCGTTGCTAAGGTACAGGTACTAATAAATCAAACAATTGTTCTTACCACATAAAAAACGAATCCAGTGACTCCTCAAGATGTATAGGCCTACTAGATTGAAAAAAAAAAAATTAGAATCTAGAATGATGTAGATTAGCTAGACTAGTTGATCTAGAATCTAGATTCTAGATCTTGAGGGAGAGGAATATCAATTAAAAACGAGATTAATTATTATTGCGCTTTTTATGTAGATATTAAGTTGACAAACTAGATCTATATACAACAAAATTGATAATTTCTAGCTAATTTATAATTGAGCATGTTAGATATTAAATATTTTTTGTCGATTAACATTTGAACCGGTTAACTTACTAGATCTAAGTGCTGCCGATCGCCACATGGTGGGGCTTCTACGCCGTGAGAGGCTGTCAAAGTTTCACGTGAAAATCATGAGAGTTCAAAAAGCTTTACTGAGTACCGCTTAGTTAACACAGTTCACTCTGAAGGCCAAGACAAGTGTGTCAGTCTTGAGCAGCAGTTGGTCCCTAATCATAAACTTATTTCTCCTAAAGTCAATTTCCCCCCTGCAAGTAACAAACATCATGGGTGACAGGTTAAACTTAGGCCCTATCCGTATTTATATGAGACTTGTTCAATTTTTTTTCCGAGTGCATCGGAAAAATTGTTGAACACTGATCACAGTTATCGGTAACCAACCGTGTGGTTGTTTATTTGCGTGCTTTTTTTTTTTTTTTACTCAATTTGGTGTTTAGTATGAAGAGCCTGCGTATTTCGGCAAAATTGTGACATGCCCCACTTACAAAGAACAAGGCTACTGCGTTCTAATTACATCTCTTCCTCTCTCTCTCTCCCTCCCTTCCTCTTTCTTCTCTCTCTCTCTTTCTCTTCTCCCTCTCTCTCTCTCTCTCTCTCTATATATATATATATATATATATTTATATATATATATGTGTGTGTGTGTGTGCATGTCCTTATAGCCATCTATTCTAGCTCTGCCTATCAGTAGTTATGTGCATGCGGCTCTATGTCTTCGTCAACCTTTTTTGTCTCCATATTGCGTTTGTCCCTCTATCCGTTTGCATGCCTGCTCCAATCTCTTTCTCTGTCCTTCTGGTCCCCTAAAGATTTGTCTGTCTCACTTTATATCTTCTCCTCTGGCCCCTCTCTGTCTCTCCTCCTGCCTAAAGATTTGTCTGTCTCACTTTATATCTTCTCCTCTGGCCCCTCTCTGTCTCTCCTCCTGCCTCATCTTGTTTAGTCTACTCTGACTATAGCTGTCTGACAGTCCGTCCATGGGTCTGTTTGTTGGTGCGTCTGCCTGTCTCTCTGTCTGATTTAAAAAAAAAAAAAAGAAAAAGAACTAGGGCTGTTCTAGGAGCGGCAAGAACTTTCCTTTGCGAGAACATTAGTCGTTTGTTGAAGCTCCAACACCTCAGCCATGTTCATCTCCATGAAGTCATAGAAAGGTCAGGTTAAAAAAATAACACCCAACAAAATTAAGTAACAATAATTGTGTTCAATCTGCTACGCTGAGACAAAGTTAGAAATTCAGTAGTCAACAGTAACAATTATTAGATCAACAGGTTAATGTTTTACCAACTGAAACATCTGACTCCTAAAACATGTTTAAAATAAAATATTTGTAACTTCGACATTTCTGGATGTCTGCGAGGACTTCTGCATTGAGGCTGCTATAAGGCTTAGAGACCTGAGGTTTGGGGACAATATGCTCAAAGGGAGATAATTTTTAAAAATGAAAAAAAAAAAGGAGAAATCCGCAAAAAAATGTCAGCTAGAGGAGTCTTGAACCAATGCGACGTTTTGTATCTGCTTTAAAGTTGTCCAGGCTTCGCATACATACATCACAATAGGTTCTATATCGCACTCCAGAGCTTCTTTTATGTGTGAATGGAGTTGTCTTTATTTGTTAGTACTGGTTTCATTCTCTGAAAAGCCTTTTTAGTTTGCGGTGTTCTTGATGCAATTTCAGTGCTGTTGAGCTCATCGCTTGATATTAAAGTACCCAAGTATTTGAATCGACCCCTTTGCTTGAGTTTATTTCACTTGATAAATATGTTGGTCTGTGGACAGTCATTGTTTCGACTGACGACCATTTTTTCTGTCTATTAGCGTTTCAATTCCAACCTTTTTTTTCTGCTATCTTCTTCAACAATGTCTAATAATTGTTGCTAGTCTTCATCACTTTCTGCAATTAAGGTTAATACAGTGTCATCAGCGACCTCAAGTTGTTCACTTTGTACCCTCCTACTTTAGTTCCTGGTATCCTTCTAGGTTCCGCATAAACATTTCACTAGAGAGAGAGAGAGAACAAGTCTGGTGAAAGCACACATCCTTGTCTGATACCACGGTTTTTCTGGATTTTTTAATGAGCTGATTAATTTCACCATCAACTCGCATTGCTGTAGTCTGTTCCCAGCACTTGTTTTTTGATCACTCACAGATCTTTTCCATTTATTTTCAACCGTGTTAGTTGTGTGATTATCTCATCATGTCGTATTCTGTCAAATGCCTTGGGGTAGTCGATGAAGCTTAGATATACCTTTTTTTTTGTATTTCCACAGCTCGATCGATTGCATTGGTTGTAGATTTTGTTTCCACAAATCCATACTGTTCCGCTGCTAT
>JAWDGP010006580.1:0-2500 GCA_033675545.1 Elysia crispata
CCGAAGTCCTTCCCTTAATTGAGGGAGGACCCGGACTTGGCCTAGCTCCATCTTATTCCAGAAGGGTATGATAATCAATCACTTACATCGTACAGAGCAAATAGGACTGGAGTGGTATTATTATTATTTTCAAAGAACATCTAAAGCTTCAGAAGGTCAAAACCATTAAATTCAAGTCTTTTGAAGATCTTGAAGTAACTGCCAACTAATCCAATAATTTACTACGATTCATATGTCTCTATCGTCCTCCGCCATCATCTAAGAACAAATTAAACGTAGGAATGTTCATGAAAGAGTTCTCTGAATATATTTTAGAACGATGTCTGCTATCAGGCAAAATGATATTGATGGGTGACTTCAACTTTCGCATTGATGATGCATCAGATAAAAAAGCGGAAGAATTTTCAAAACTGATAGAGTCAGTAAATCTCACTCAACTTGTGAATAACAGCACGCACATGAACGGACACATACTTGACTTAATCATAACTCATAAAAAAGAACAAATTGTGTCAAGCCTTAAAGTTGACGACTGTATTCATTTTGATTTAAACTTTCAGAAACCTAAAGCTGAGAAAAAGAAAGTAACATACAGAAAAACAAGGAAAATCAACAGTGACACGTTAAGAAAATTAATAGTAGACTCTAACGTGACAGAGAAAGTATCACCCAAAGAGACTGTCCATGATAAAGAAGAGATTTTTAACGAAACAGTAGAAGACATACTTGATTTCCTGGCTCCTGATAAAACTAAAAATGTACCGATCCGCCCGAACTCCCATTGGTACACCGATGAACTACGCACCTTAAAACAAGAGCGTCGATGTGCTGAGAGAAAGTGGAGAAAGTCTAGACTTGAGATACACAGACAGATTTATGTCTATGCTAAAAACAAAGTAAACGACATGCTGGTCAAAAGTAAGAAGAAATATTTTAAAGAAAGGATTTTTGAGAGCAAAGGCAATTCTAATGAACTTTATAAACTTGTGAAAAGCCTTTATAAACCAACCTCATCTTACAAACCAGTACTTCCTTCTCACGATGACACTGAACAGCTGTGCAACAATTTCAGCTCATTCTTTGGCGGCAAGATCGATAATATAAGAAATCAACTTGACAGCGAATCAACTTTAACGCCAAATAACGAACCACCATCTAATCCTTCATCGACTCTGCAAGAATTCAGGCCTGCTTTAGTGGAAGAAGTCGATAAACTTATAATCGCTATGCCAAACAAAAGTTGCGTACTGGATAAAATTCCTGCCTGGCTTTTCAAAGAGGCTCATAAGGAACTCGCCCCTTCATTAGCTGACATCATAAACTCAAGTCTAGCAAACCACGACTTTCCATCTTCCTTGAAGCAGGCCTATGTAACACCGTTAATCAAAAAGCATCCCTGGATAAGGAGGAGATGAAATATAGACCAGTCTCTAACATACCGATAATCTCCAAACTCATCGAAAAAATCGTATCGAGCAGAATCTTACAACACCTCGCGTTTAACAATCTTCATACTAACTTTCAATCTGCTTATAAAAAACATCACAGCACTGAGTCTGCTTTGCTAAGAGTTGCCAACGACATCCTCCGTTACATCGATAATAAAAAGTCTGTTCTGTTGATTCTACTGGACTTAAGCGCTGCTTTCGACACCATCGACCATGATATACTATTGGCTCGCGCGCATTCACGTTTTGGCATCGATGGAAAAGCCCTTTATTGGCTTAATGCTTATCTTAAGGACAGAACGCAGACAGTATCCATCGACAATAACAAAGCAACTCCATCTCCTCTAAAATATGGTGTCCCACAAGGTTCTGTCCTGGGACCTCTACTTTTCACCATGTACACAGCACCTGTAGCTGACATTGCAGAGCGGCATGGAGTAAATTATCATCTCTACGCAGACGACACCCAGCTCTATGTACCTACTTGATAATACGCTTGAGACTGCATCTTACCAAAAGGAGTCAATCGAGAAATGTGTGGTTGAAATTGCAGATTGGATGAACTCTAACAAACTTAAGTTAAATAGTGATAAAACAGATGTGATCGTGTTTGGGACGAACAAAGCTCTTATAGATCTTAACTTTAATAGTGTTCAAATAAAAAGTTTCAGCGTTCCTGTTTCAAGTTCAGTAAAGTATCTGGGATGTTATTTAGACGCAAATTTTACTATGTCTTGTCAGATCAATAGCATATGTCAGCAATCGTACTACCATCTTAAGAATATTGGCATGATCAGAAGCTATATTAATAAAGATACTGCTCAACTTCTAGTCAGCTCTTTAGTAATGAGCAGAATAGACTACTGTAATTCATTGCTTACTGGAGTATCTCTTAACTCAATAATTAAACTTCAGAGAGTACAAAATCAGGCAGCCAGGATTGTATCCTGTGCTAAAAAGCATCAGCACATTACACCTGTCTTAAAAGATCTTCACTGGCTTCCAGTTAAGCAAAGAATTGATTTTAAAGTACTGACCTTTGTTCATAAATT
>JAWDGP010006580.1:7500-16228 GCA_033675545.1 Elysia crispata
ATTTTCACAAAATGAGCTCAAGATGCTAAATGCCCATAACTGTTATACTGTACTGCCTCTCACGGAAACTCGAGGGATATATATATAAAAAAAAAAAATCTTTATTTTGAGGAACTTTAATACTGTGATTCTATCGGAGTCTTTATAAAGTTCCAGAGCTTTACTGACTTTGCATATGATGGGATAAAGCAAAAGAGAAAAAAAATTGTAGATTGAAAAATCGACAAATATAACAAGAAATAAACAGGAGTAGAAGAAAAATTAAAAGAAAGTCATAAGATAGGGAAAAAAATTAAACTGACAGTTTGTTAAACATGGCAAACAAGCAAACATGCAGCGAAAGAAAATCTTTGCGATAATACAAGTGTAACACGCATCCATTGTTACACACCGCTCAGCCAGCTCTGGGCTCAACAGTTACATAACGCATTTTGCTTCCTGACGTCAACACAATTATTAAATCTCGAAGCGGGCCTTGGCATTGGTCTAGATCTAAGCTTGTTGTTTACTGCTGGGATCTGAGTCTGTTAATATAGTGTGTGTGTGTGTGTGTGTGTGTAATCCGTGTAATGTTATACCACTGGTGCCAAATTACATCACATCTAAGGGGATTACCATCCTAGTTAGCCTGGGATGGATTTTACCGGGAGTCTAAATAATCATCGTGACTCTGGGATAGGGGCAGCTTGCACCTCCTACCCTCCCTCCATTCCTCAAAGTTTTAGTGGTTGTGGTTGTGGTGGTGGTGGTGGTGGTGGTAGTAGCAGCAGCAGCAGCAGCAGTAGTAGTAGTAGTAGTAGTAGTAGTAGTAGTAGTAGTAGTAGTAGTAGTAGTAGTAGTAGAAGTGGTATAATTAATATTATTATTAGTAGTAGTAGTAGTAGTAGTAGTAGTAGTAGTAGTAGTAGTGTTCTAGTAATAGTAGTAGTAGTAGTAATAGTAGTAGTAGTAGTAGTAGTAGTAGTAGTAGTAGTAGTAGTAGTAGTAGTGGTGGTGGTGGAAGTAGTAGTAGTAGTAGTACTACTAGTAGTAGTAGTAGTAGTAGTAGTAGTAGTAGTAGTAGTAGTAGTAGTAGTAGTAGTAGTTGTTGTTGTTGTTGTTGTTGTTGTTGTTGTTATAGTAGTAGCAGCTGCAGCTGCAGAAGTAGTAGTAGTAGTAGTAGTAGTAGTAGTAGCAGCAGCAGCAGCAGCAGCAGCAGTAGTAGTAGTAGTAGTAGTAGTAGTAGTAGTAGTAGTAGTAGTAGTAGTAGTAGTAGTTGTTGTTGTTGTTGTTGTTGTTGTTGTTATAGTAGTAGCAGCTGCAGCTGCAGAAGTAGTAGTAGTAGTAGTAGTAGTAGTAGTAGTAGTAGTAGTAGTAGTAGTAGTAGTTGTTGTTGTTGTTGTTGTTGTTGTTGTTGTTATAGTAGTAGCAGCTGCAGCTGCAGAAGTAGTAGTAGTAGTAGTAGTAGTAGCAGCAGCAGCAGCAGCAGCAGCAGTAGTAGTAGTAGTAGTAGTAGTAGTAGTAGTTGTTGTTGTTGTTATAGTAGTAGCAGCTGCAGCTGCAGAAGTAGTAGTAGTAGTAGTAGCAGCAGCAGCAGCAGCAGCAAGAGTTACACTACATACAAAAAAATGAAGCAGCAGTAAAAGAACACACACACACACACACAAAGAAAGAAAACGAAAGCAGCCATTCGACATCAACGAAAAAACAACGGTAGATCAAATTACACAAGAACAGAACTCAAAAAGAGATAAAAATTATAACACCAATAAATAAATAGATAAATAAATAAAATGAACAAAAAACAACAATAACAGCACCAGAACGACACCAACGCTGTTCTGTTTGAAGTGTCTTTTCTTCACAATCCACAACGCTACAACGCCTCACTCTTGGGACCCGATGGAGGAGAAAGAAAGAAAGAAAAGCCCGTCTGTCTGTTTTGCCAAGAGTTTCGAGTCGGGGACATTTTTAAAACCTCTCTCTCTCTCTCTCTCTCTCTCTCTCTCTCTCTCTCTCTCTCTCTCTCTCTCTCTCTCTCTCTCTCTCTCTCTCTCTCTCTCTCTCGTCTGTCTCTCCCTTTCCTCTCTGTCTGTCTCTCTCTCTGTCGTCTGTCTCTCACTTTCCTCTCTGTCTGTCTCTCTCTCTGTCGTCTGTCTCTCCCTTTCCTCTCTGTCTGTCTCTCTCTCTGTCGTCTGTCTCTCACTTTCCTCTCTCTCTCTCCCTCTCTCTATCTCCCTCTCTCGTCTCTCCATTTCCTCTCTCTCTCCCTCTCTCTTTCCCTGTTTCTCTCTCTCTCTCTCTCTCTCTCTCTCTCTCTCTCTCTCTCTCTCTCTCTTTCTTTGCCTCAAGATCTCTGGGTCTAGACTAGATTGATGTGGTTCTCTACTTCGATTAATTAAAATATTCATTCGTTTTGTACATGAAATAAATTTATTGTGACGAGTTTCTTGTGTGGTGGTGTGGTTCGGTTAACGTTAAAAACACGTGGGGAAGTCAGGTTTGTGTGAGTGTGTGTGAGAGAGAGAGAGAGGGAGAGAGAGAGAGGCAGGTAGAGAGAGGCAGGGAGAGAGACAGGGAGAGTGAGGCAAGGAGAGAGAGGCAGGGAGAGGGAGAGACGGAGAGAGCGGCAGGGAGAGACAGGGAGAGAGAGGCAGGGAGAGGGAGAGAGAGGCAGGGAGAGACAGGGAGAGAGAGAGGCAGGGAGAGACAGGGAGAGAGAAACAGGGAGAGAGAGAGGCAGGGAGAGAGAGAGGCAGGGAGAGGCAGGGAGAGAGAGAGGCAGGGAGAGACAGGGAGAGAGAGAGGCAGGGAGAGAGAGGCAAGGAGAGACGGAGAGAGCGGCAGGGAGAGACAGGGAGAGAGAAACAGGGAGAGAGAGAGAGAGGCAGGGAGAGAGAGAGACAGGGAGAGACAGAGAGAGACAGGCAGGGAGAGACAGGGAGAGAGCGGCAAGGGGAGACAGGGAGAGAGCGGCAAGGAGAGACAGGGAGAGAGAGAGAGGCAGGGAGAGACAGGGAGAGAGAGGCAGGGAGAGACAGGGAGAGAGAAACAGGGAGAGAGAGGCAGGGAGAGACAGGGAGAGAGAGGCAGGGAGAGACAGGGAGAGAGCGGCAAGGAGAGACAGGGAGAGAGAGAGGCAGGGAGAGACAGGGAGAGAGAGAGAGGCAGGGAGAGACAGGGAGAGAGAGGCAGGGAGAGACAGGGAGAGAGAGGCAGGGAGAGAGAGGGAGAGAGCGGCAAGGAGAGACAGGGAGAGAGAGAGGCAGGGAGACACAGGGAGAGAGAAACAGGGAGAGAGAGAGGCAGGGAGAGAGCGGCAGGGAGAGACAGGGAGAGAGAGGCAGGGAGAGAGAATCAGGGAGAGAGAGGCAGGGAGAGGGAGAGACAGGGAGAGAGAGGCAGGGAGAGAGAGAGGGAGAGACGGAGACAGAGGCAGGGAGAGAGAGCCAGGGAGAGAGAGGCAGGGAGAGGGAGAAACAGGGAGAGAGAGCCAGGGAGAGACAGGGAGAGAGAGGCAGGGAGAGACAGGGAGAGAGAAACAGGGAGAGAGAGGCAGGGAGAGGGAGAGAGAGACAGGGAGAGAGAGGCAGGGAGAGACAGGGAGAGAGAGACGGGAAGAGACAAGGAGAGAGAGGCAGGGAGAGGGAGAGAGAGGCAGGGAGAGACAGGGAGAGAGCGGCAAGGAGAGACAGGGAGAGAGAGAGGCAGGGAGAGACAGGGAGAGAGAGACGGGGAGAGACAGGGAGAGAGAGGCAGGGAGAGACAGGGAGAGAGAAACAGGGAGAGAGAGGCAGGGAGAGGGAGAGACAGGGAGAGAGCGGCAGGGAAAGACAGGGAGAGAGAGGCAGGGAGAGACGGGGAGAGAGAGAGGCAGGGAGAGACAGGGAGAGAGAGGGAGAGACAGGGAGAGAGAGGCAGGGAGAGACAGGGAGAGAGAGACAGGGAGAGACAGGGAGAGAGAGGCAGGGAGAGACAGGGAGAGACAGGGAGAGACAGGCAGGGAGAGACAGGAAGAGACAGGGAGAGACAGGGAGAGATAGGCAGGGAGAGGCAGGGAGAGAGAAACAGGGAGAGACAGGGAGAGAGAGGCAGGGAGAGACAGGGAGAGACAGGCAGGGAGAGACAGGGAGAGAGAGGCAGGGAGAGACAGGGAGAGACAGACAGGGAGAGAAAGGGAGAGACAGGCAGGGAGAGGCAGGGAGAGACAGGCAGGGAGTGGCAGGGAGAGACAGGGAGAGAAAGGCAGGGAGAGACAGGGAGAGAGAGGCAGGGAGAGACAGGGAGAGATTGGAAGAGAGAGACAGGGAGAGAGGCAGGGAGAGACAGGGAGAGAGAGGCAGGGAGAGACAGGGAGAGAGAGACAGGGAGAGAGAGGCAGGGAGAGAGAGACAAGGAGAAAGAGGCAGGGAGAGAGAGGCAGGGAGAGACAGGGAGAGACAAGGAGAGACAGGCAGGGAGAGACAGACAGGGAGAGGGAAAGACAGGGAGAGACAGGCAGGGAGAGACAGGGAGAGACAGGCAGGGAGAGACAGGGAGAGACAGGCAGGGAGAGGCAGGGAAAGACAGGGAGAGACAGGCAGGGAGAGACAGGCAGGGTGAGACAGGGAGAGACAGGGAGAGACAGGGAGAGAGAGGCAGGGAGAGACAGGGAGAGAGAGGGAGAGACAGGAAGAGAGAGACAGGGAGAGAGGCAGGGAGAGACAGGGAGAGAGAGGCAGGGAGATACAGGGAGAGAGAAACAGGGAGAGAGAGGCAGGGAGAGGGAGAGGCAGGGAGAGAGAGGCAGGGAGAGGGAAAGACAGGGAGAGAGAGGCAGGGAGAGACAGGGAGAGAGAGACAGAGAGAAACAGGGAGAGAGAAACAGGGAGAGAGAGACAGGGAGAGAGAGACAGAGAGGGAGAGAGAGAGAGATTGGGGTCCCATAGGCCACTGACTTGACTTTTAAAGTGTGAATTTCAAACCGACGGCCCTCTTTGCCTCTAGGGTCTAGAACTCTAGATGTGGTTCTCAACTTGGATTAATTATTCATTCGTTTCGTACTTGAATTTGGCGGCGAGTTTGTTGTGTAGTGATGTAGTTCGATTTTAGTCCGAAACAAGTGAGCGAGTCAAGTCTTTTATTTTTTGGAACATATGGGAGAAAGGATTATCAGAGAGAGAGAGAGAGAGAGAGAGAGAGAGAGAGAGAGAGAGAGAGAGAAAGAGAAAGAGAGACACACACACAGAGAGTATGTGGGTGATAGATAGAAATATATATAGATAATGATGATGATGGTGGTGTTGGTGGTAGTGTTGATGATAATGTTGGTGGTGGTGGTGGTGTTGGTGGTCGTGATGATGATGATGATGATGATGATGATAATGATGATGATGATGATGTTGCTGTTGATGATAATGATGATGATGATTAAGATGATGGTGGGAGTGATGATGTTGCTGCTGCTGCTACTGCAGCCCTTATCTCAATAACTGATGTAGACTGATCCATCAAAGTAAGAAACAAAAGCCAAACCAATCGATCAAGCACTTGATGCTGGCCCAAAATAAAAACCCAAACCCGATGGCACTGAAAACCTGAACAACAGCCGCCAACAAGGGGAAAGAACTCAGTGACTTTGGCAAACTGCCGGTCTAGACCCAGACGTCGGCCTGGAAGTGACGGTGGCTGTGGGGTTAGAGCGTCCGTCCCGCCCTGTGTGGTATCCACAGGGAGGTTCTTGGCGGGTTCGAGTCTCACAGCTTCGTCGGTAGGTGAGTTTTCCGGCCTCATCTTTTCAGTTCCGCCATGTCCAAAAAGGTGTGCGTGTGTGTGTGTTTGTGTTTTTTTTTCTTTTTTCTTTTTTTTTTTTTTTTTTTTTTGGGGGGGGGGGGGGGGCAAGTGTGCTAAGTTTGATAATATACAAAAAGGCCTGAGATTTCCTTGTTAATGTTGTAGATGTGCTATATCAAACAATAAACTCAGAAACAGACAGACCCATTGGCCCGAGCCAGATTTACTACCGGGTAACCGGGTTTCAAGGATCGGATCCGGTTCTTCCGAGCTCAGGACTCGAACTAAGCGGATTAATAATGAACAAAAAGTTCAGCCGCATAAGTTTACTTCGAACCTTCGATTTCAGTCCAATTAATTTTTTTTTTTTTTTTACACGTCTATACCAGGCTAACACTGATGTGAGTTAAAATAGGCAATTTTAAAAAAAAAGAAAAAAATAGTTTAAAAAGTTTCTGAAGGGCTTGTGAGACGCGTTCAGTAAGAGTCATCACTTGACATCGACAGCGACAGTCGACAGTGGGAGATTGTGTCGACGTCATCAAGATCCAAGACGCTCGACAGTAAAGAAGAAGAGCGAGACACCTACTTGATACTCGTTTCAAGACTTAGGAGACGCTGAAATATTTCATGGTGACTGGAGAGACGTTAGGACAATTTAAAAAATATTACATCCTACTTCAAAAAGCCCACACATACACACATACGAAAGTGGAACGACGACGACGACGACGATGACTTTGAAAGACTTTTTTTTTTTTTCTTCTAGGGAATATCGCAGCACGGTCTAAAGCAAGAGTTGACATAACACAGGGTTAATTAGACTATAATAAATTGAACAGAGCTGAGAAGGCGTCTGAAACGTAATTCATCATTACCCGATCGCATTTAAAAATAAATAAATAAATATATTAACATATATATAAATATAAATGAACCCGCTGTAAAGTTGTTTTCGTTCATTTATTAGCTCCCCATGCTCTGAAGATCCCGAAGAATCTTCCTCTCAGACGGAAACTTTAAGTCAACGACAGGTTAGAGCCGGTTAGACGGGATCCTGCTCCACCACAATGCTGACTCCATCCAGGAATCGAACCCCTACATGTCAGTCATACGCTCTATTTTGCAACGCCGCAATCTGAAAATATCTTGGGGTGTTCTTGGTGTGTGTGTGTGTGTGTGTTTATTTATTCAAACTCTGGCCCTGACATCGTCACAAGTTATACGCTATATCTATTGAAGTTTGTAACGCCGCAATCTGAAAATATCTTGGGGTGTTCTTGGTGTGTGTGTGTGTGTGTGTGTTTATTTATTCAAACTCTGGCCCTGACATCGTCACAAGTTATACGCTATATCTATTGAAGTTTGTAACGCCGCAATCTGAAAATATCTTGGGGTGTTCTTGGTGTGTGTGTGTGTGTGTGTTTATTTATTCAAACTCTGGCCCTGACATCGTCACAAGTTATACGCTATATCTATTGAAGTTTGTAACGCCGCAATCTAGAAAATATCTTGGGGTGTTCTTGGTGTGTGTGTGTGTGTGTTTATTTATTCAAACTCTGGCCCTGACATCGTCACAAGTTATACGCTATATCTATTGAAGTACAACCCAACGCCGCAATCTGAAATATCTGGGGGTGTTCTTGGGGGGGGTGTGTGTGTGTGTTTATTTATTCAAACTGTGGCCCTGACATCGTCACAAGTTATACGCTATATCTATTGAAGTTTGTAACGCCGCAATCTAGAAAATATCTTGGGGTGTTTTGGGTGTGTGGGTGTGGTGTGTGTTTGGCTTATTCCAAACTCTGACTACAAGCTCATATCACAAGTTATACGCTTTGTATCTATTGAAGTTTGTAACGCATACGCAATCTGAAAATATCTTGGGGTGTTTTTTGTGTGTGTGTGTGTGTGTGTTTATTTATTCAAACTCTGGCCCTGACATCGTCACAAGTTATACGCTATATCTATTTAAGTTGCAACAACGCGCAATCTAGAAAATATCTTGGGGTGTTCTTGGTGTGTGTGTGTGTGTGTGTTTATTTATTCAAACTCTGGCCCTGACATCGTCACAAGTTATACGCTATATCTATTGAAGTTTGTAACGCCGCAATCTGAAAATATCTTGGGGTGTTCTTGGTGTGTGTGTGTGTGTGTTTATTTATTCAAACTGTGGCTTACATGAGACGGCAAGTTATACGCGGTATCTATTGAAGTTTGTAACGCCGCAATCTAGAAAATCTTGGGGTGTTCTTAGTGTGTGTGTGAGAGTGTGTTTATTTATTCAAACTCTGGCCCTGACATCGTCACAAGTTATACGCTATATCTATTGAAGTTTGTAACGCCGCAATCTGAAAATATCTTGAGGTGTTCTTGGTGTGTGTGTGTGTGTGTTTATTTATTCAAACTCTGGCCCTGACATCGTCACAAGTTATACGCTATATCTATTGAAGTTTGTAACGCCGCAATCTGAAAATATCTTGGGGTGTTCTTGGTGTGTGTGTGTGTGTGTTTATTTATTCAAACTGTGGCCCTGACATCGTCACAAGTTATACGCTATATCTATTGAAGTTTGTAACGCCGCAATCTAGAAAATATCTACTTTTTTCCCTTAGGAGAGTGTGTATTTATTCAAACTCTGGCCCTGACATCGTCACAAGTTATACGCTATATCTATTGAAGTTTGTAACGCCGCAATCTAGAAAATATCTAGTTTTTTCCCTTAGGAGAGTGTGTATTTATTCAAACTGTGGAACTATAATCGTCTAAAGTTGCACAATCCACATTTGTAAGCAAAATAAAAAAAAAAAAACCGCATCTCACGTGACAGACGCTGTGAACCTCCTCAACACATGGAGGACACCACCTGGTGCTGCCAGGTCTACTCAACCGACCGGTAGCTGTTTTATATATATATAACTTACTACTATTTTTTAAGACTTTAATCTTAAGTGATGCGAAAACAATGATATCTAGC
>JAWDGP010006581.1:0-23158 GCA_033675545.1 Elysia crispata
TAATATACGACTCGGCACAGTACCACTGGAACTGCCTCCGTGTTTTGATGAAATGCTCAGAGCTCACAAAAGCGTGTTTTTTTTCCGAGAGAGAGAGAGAGAGAGAGAGAGAGAGAGAGAGAGAGAGAGAGAGAGAGAGAGAGACACACAAAAAGACAGAGAGACAGACACAGACACAGACAAATATAGAGTGTGAGAGACAGAGAGAGAGAGAGAGAGTGAGTGGGAGAGAGAGAGAGAGAGACAGAGACAGAGACAAAGAGAGACACAGAGAGAGACAGAGACAGAGAGTCAGAGAGAGAGAGAAAGAGAGAGAGAGAGAGAGAGAGAGAGAGAGAGAGAGAGAGAGAGAGAGAGAGAGAGAGGCAGACGGACAGACAGACAGAGCGTGTGTGAGAGAGAGAGAAGAGGGGCTGTAGGGGATAGGTGAAGGGGAGAGAGAAGTTGTAAGGAATTGTATCTTTTCTTCATGACCTACAAAAAGTGCGAGAAAGTGTGTGTGTGTGTGGGAGAGAGAGGGGGAGAAGAGTAATAATGGAAGACTATTAAGACTATGGTTTTTATTTATTTATTTATTTTTTTTTCGATAGTTTGTATTTCAAATTTATATATGTGGTTATCCTTGT
Source organism: Elysia crispata (assembly GCA_033675545.1). Taxonomy (NCBI): domain Eukaryota; kingdom Metazoa; phylum Mollusca; class Gastropoda; family Plakobranchidae; genus Elysia; species Elysia crispata. Next base: position 627 of record JAWDGP010006581.1, read on the forward strand.
GTGATTTGTCGTTCTTGTTTTTATGGTTCTTCACAACTAGTAGTAGTAGTAGTAGTAGTAGTAGTAGTAGTAGTAGTAGTAGTAGTAGTAGTATTGGTAATGGTAGTAGTAGTAGTAGTAGTAGTAGTAGTAGTCGTAGCAGACAGCAACAGCAACACAACCCCAAGCAATTTGCACGACATATGATCTGGCTTACATTCTGTCCCACACACAGGTGGTCCCGACAACTTTGTGTTCTGTCCTTTTTCCCTCCTGATGTTATCCCTAAGCTATTCCGGATGTAAAAGTAGTTTCGTTTTTGATTTACTTGGAAAAAAGATTCAGGCGCTTTAGAGTAAAATAATGGCTAGAATTTAATCTAGATTATGTCGTACAAAGTTATTCAAATCATTCTGGGTCTGAATTTAAATCTGTCTTCGACCTCGCTAGGAGTAGAATTTTGATGAAAATATTTTTATAGATCTAGATCTTATGCCAGGTCACTTACTTGGTTAATTTTAAACTCACGGTAAACTCACAAAGTTTTTTAGCTTTGACATTTGATTGATCAAGTCTTGGGGACATTCATCTGGAATTAGAAGATGTCTAGAAACCAAACCAGCCACCAGTTCTGATATAATAAAGCTGGATCGATTTTTTATCTAGATTTAGATCCGAGAACGTAACTATGAATCGAAAATAACTCTCTAGATCTAGATCTGAATCTTATTGCTTAGCTATAACAAACAATCAAAATATAGGCCTAGAATTTAAAAATGACTTGGGTACAAAGGAATGATCACTAAAAACTAGAGAATCTATTCTTGGTGTAAATCTAGATCTAGATCTAGGAATGTTTTCCGGCACCACAATTTACAATAATTGGTTGAATCAATTGTTACCAATATTTAAATATTTACAAAAAAGAAAATGGGGTATCATTATTGCAGATATTGGCCCAACTCACCCTAAGCTTTAAAATTGTATTTTTTTTAATGAATTTGATATGCTGAACACAAATATGAAGGTTTTATTCATCTTAAATAAATACTTTTTAAGGTTTAAAGTATTTTTGCATTGCTCTAAAATTCCATAAAACTACAAGTTTCAATTTCGATCGGAAACATTCAATTGTGAAGCCTAGTGTGAGTTGGGCCGATTATCTGCAGATTTTACCGAGAAAACAGCCACCTAGAATTTTAGTAAATCTACTGCGTAAGCATATAATTGGTTCCTGTGAATTTGCTAAGTGAGAACTAGTTTTAAACTTTCAGAAATTAAATTAGAATAATAGGTATTCTTGCACACTTATGAATTTAACTTGCTTTCAGCTTTGTAATTACATTTTTCATGATAAATTTGATACGCTGAACATGAATATAGAGGTTTTATTAGTTGCAAATAAGTACTTTTCAAGATACACATTTTTTTTATGGCCCAATTTCTGTATACCAAAATTGGCTTGTGCTTTTTGCCTGCTCTACTTAGATCTATATCCTTCGACTCGAGCAGCTAGCCTCTACCCACTGTAGTCCTAGGGCATGGGCAACAATTCCCCAGACCGGGGTTACTACTTTCTAATTCCGAAAATGACTCAGATCTAGATGAGTCTCACTGAGGTATGTCATTTGTCACAATTAGTAGTTTCATTTAATTGATACGTACTTTATTAATCATATGATAGCGAACAACTTTCCACTACTAAAAATGCATCAATCTAGACAAAAGAAGCACTAAAAGACAAGGAATAGTTCTCAAATGAGTTGGGCTGATATCAGCAAATTTTACAGCATAACAACTGCAACAAAGTACATTTCTTAATTACTTTCAATTTCTAAGGTTTTGAGTGTTCCGACCCTAATGAAATATAAATTTAAATGAAACCATTTAAATTAGAAAAAAAAGAATGCAAATTTACAATTATTGAAAAAAAAAATCAGTATTGATGCAAAATTCCAAAAACCTTTTTTTTTTCCAATGGGATCATTTGGCTTTGATACCTACGAGGAATCTTATTCCCATCCATTTTGTAGTTAAAGTTGTTTTATTTTTGTCACTTTTTCATTGCATGTGTGCCTTGGGAAAGAGAAGCAGTTTTTGAAAAGAAACAATTAAATGTACTGAAGTAAAGGAGGCTAGACTGCATGGGCTATGTCAGTAGGTGACGAAAAGGAGGGGGAGGGGAGATAATATAAAAATTCATCAAAAGATAAAATATCAAACAAAGGCAAAACAAGACTTCATTTATTTATAATTTCACATAAATGAAGCAACTAATTATAAGTCTTTTGTGCTCTTGAGGTTAATTCAGTTATATTTTTATTCTAATTTTTTCACAAAATGCATGGAACATATAGGTGGCCACTCAAAGGAATATAAACACAGTGTGATCAGCTGGTAATCACTGCTTCAAGTGTTTACTTCATATGTAATGTAGTTTTCATGTCTCATGTCAGGCTAAATTTCGTTTTTATCTCTTTCATATTTACAGTCAAAGTTGCCATTAAAAAAAATGGAATTTAAGGAAGAAGTATCTACGATGAAACACAACAGACCTTCAAGTGGGGAACTAGCTAAGGAGTTGTTCAGTCCTCGTTCAATGTTAAAAACTAAACGTTTGCTTGAAAAAGCACTGGAATCTAAGAAAAGTGGGTCAAGCAGCAGCAACTTATATGTTCCTGATACATGTAATTCTTTAAATCCTAATGACTCTCGAGATTTTAAAGATGCTCCAAGGCTGAGAAAAGTTAAACTGAGGCTGAAACTCAAGAGTGATTCTAACTCTGATAAAGAACATCAGGGCTCAAGTGAAAACGCACCTGCTTATGACAAAGCCCAGAGGGATAGAACATCATCAAACTCCAGTAGTCTTGTGGTGAAAAAAGAGCCAGGCTATGCTGAAAGCACAATTGATGATATTGATACCAAAGACATATTTACGCGTAATTTATGTATTAAATCTGACAATGAGGACCAGAGTCCTGTAGACAATGGAGGAAACTCAAACTCAAATACGTTATGGAATTCAAGTGCCCAAACCAGTCAAGTATCAAGCATTGACATAGTGCCATCAGAATCCAACACTACTAGTAACAGCACAAACAGATCTACTTGTTGTGTCTGTCGGTCCTGTATCCCCAGCATTTCATATGAAGAACATCTCCGTTCTTGCCTTCGAGAGAGGTTCACCAAACAATCAGGTAGGCATATTTGATCAAAATTAATGGTGCAAGATCAGTTTATGAATGGCTAACTCTGTCCTGAAATTTTTCTAAAATTAAACCCTTAGCAAAGTATAAACATTCACTGTAAATCAGTCTGTGATTCAGTTTTACTTTTGCCTGTCATGGTTTTCCCAGAACTAGACTCAAGGTATAGATGCAAAATATTTAATTATTTTTCCGAATATTTGTTAATAAGGCACCTTTTGATTTACAATAAAGGACTTATTACAAGTGCATGTCTTGATAAGGTTTTGTGACATTTTAAATGTTGCCATTTGACTCAAAGTATGGTGAATCTGTCTTGCCATAATGAATAATAATGACGATAATACTGCTCTCATTAATTTAAATGCCAATATATTAGTACTTCTGAGATTGGTCTGTGGTCTGATTTATTTCATGAGACATTTTGATATTAACATTTTCTTGAAAATGGTAGGAAACGGTTTGGGATGAATGAAGAGAAGCTGTTAAGTTGAAATGACTTAGCTGGTGAGAGTTTGCAATAAAAAAATTAATGTTCAATTACTGATTTCAAAGGCACAGGTCCATGCCCTGCCAAAAAGAATGAGAAACAGTGTAACATTTGTCATGAAGCAATCGGCCACCTTAACTCAAGGGCACAGAACAAGCACGTAAACAACTGTCTAGACAAGGTCAGAGCATTGTGTTTTTACCAATTAATCATAAATAAAAGTTTTTTAATTAAATGTTTTTGTAGATTTATTCCCTTCAGATAAACTTCATAGGATAAATTTTCAGATTTATCTTCTTTAAATATCAGAAAATAGTATGGCTTATAGTGCATTGTTTTATGTAATAAAATTTGTGATGTTGGAAACCACTACAGTTAATCTCAAAGGACTGATTGTGAGTTATTATTGTTTTGTTTGTTTAAAGTTCCATTGTGACACTGACGTCATATTAAACTTAATCAAAATTATGTTGATTCAACATATTGACAAAATTGTTTTTCACCCCAACATCTATAATAATAAGATTGATTTATATTGATTTATCACAGTGGAGCAGCTGTTTTATGCACTCAATCCTGATCATTTGCTGCATTGTTTCAAATGTCAAATTATACAGCTGTAAGTTTTTAAGTGTTTTAGACCAGATCAGAGCTGTCAATTCTGAAAGAAAAAGTGGTGGTTGAGATATTATTCAATTTCTCTAGGAGTATATACTTGATTTATCCTTTAAACTGGCAATTACTGAACTGAAATAGTATGAGCAAAATGTCATGAGCCAAGATGAAATAAGAACAAAAATAGTTTTTGAAAAAAAACAACAATAGTTTATAGTTAAATAATTATACGTGATATCTGCCTAGAATTTGAAATATCTTTGATTTTGACCTGAATGAGCAGCATGAGAGACTCTAGTACTTAATATTTAGAACTGGTATATATTCTGAGTATGAGGTTTGAAAGAATAAAATCAGTATTTGCAAGTAAAACATCTCCACCTACACAACAAGAGCACTGAAGTGCTACATCCTGATGTATGAATAAGAGGCCTAAACAATTTAAAACAGCTAAAAAAGACACTGGGAGCAACAGAAATATGGTACTGCGAAGAATACCATGATACTCATTCACTGAAAAGAAATCAAGCAAAACAGAGTTACGAGGAGCTGATACAATAAGATCACTCATAAATAATTTACGTAAACGCCAGGCAACCTTTTCGGAAAAGAGAAACTAAAACATGATTGATGGAAAACACAACTGGGGAAAATAGAGAGAAAAAATGTTGGATAGACTAACAAAACGGCTAAGCGTAGAATGAGTGAAACATACATTAAAACCAAAGTGACAAGGGGTCAAGAGGCACGGAAGGCATGATCGCCTATGCTAAAGATTAGGGCACCTGATTGATTGATATTCTAAATTATCCTGATTTCAAATCTTCTTCCAGATGTGTTTATTTCTGCTCAAAGAACTGCACCATCCTCTTGTTGGATTTAGATTTTTTTTTACTCTCTATCTGACCTAAAAACCAGTTTCACCCAATCTCCTATTAATAAATTTAATTCTATCATAGTTGTGTGTTAAATTAGATTGCATAAATTACTTGTACTATGTCAAATCAGACTGCATAATTTACTCACACTTTGAAATCTTTTCATTGTGAGAAGAAAGAGGAAGAAATATTCAAAACAGCTCATATAACTAAATGTTAGAGTCGGTTTGAATTAGAAGTCATTTCCTCTTTGCTTTTTCCCTTAGTCTGAGGATCAAAAACAGAAGGAGAATGAGCACAAACAGCAGTTGGCTGAAGCCAGGGAAGCAGTCCCTGCATGTCCTCTTTGTGCCCAAAACTTCAAATCACACCAGGTAAGGATGGCATAACCTAGGTAGCCAGTGTGCACTATTTCCTTACCCTCATTGTTTCTTTTTCTTAGACCTTTTTTTTTTCTCCAAAAGTTCCTTTACTTTCATTGATCTTTATAACACCTTGAGAAGTTTCTCTATTTATTTATTAACTATAATCTTTAGAAGGTAAACATTTTTAGATATGTAAACTTACTCTATATAATATACTAGCTCTATATAGAAACAATACATCTAGCTTATATATATATATTTATATGTATGTATGTCTATGTTTATTTTTTTATGAATTTATATATATATATATATATATATATATATATATATATATATATATATATATGTATGCATTAAGCAGTACACTGTGTTCCCCTTGCCTTATGAATTATTTAAAAAATTGGACTTAAATGGAATAATCTCACCATATCTCTAATCTATTGTACATTTTCATAAGTTTCCAGTAGAAGAAATTTGCAGAATGCACATTTGAAAAGAATTTTTAGGACCAAATCTTTAAGTCTAAGAGTTAATAAGATTCCAACTTCATTTATTATATTACTGGTTGCTTTTTTTTTTTTTTTAAATTTGGCTAATATCAGGGCTGGTTTTAATTGACATCATTGTTTATTTTTTTATTTTTTTTTTGCTTCTCTCAATTGTATGTCTTTTATGAATGCAATAAAGTCATAGGGTTAAAGGAAATATGCCCCTGAATTGTGAAGCATGAGCAAATGCACAAGGGTGAACAGCTTTTAATGAGGATAATTATACTCTTTAGTTTTGTGTTGCGAGGACAAAAAATAAACAAAAATAAATGTGGATGAGGTTGGGGCATTGGCCTTGAAATCTTTTTGCTTCCTGACAGGAGCAGGCATGAAAAAAGTAAGAATTATTTGTCTAACTTAGGATGGAACAACTATATTTGGTAGAAACTCATTGAGGAGCTAGATAACAGAGAGTCTTCAGAAAGAACCCCCCCATGTAGTAAGTGTTTTGGCCCTGAACTTCTGACACACTAAGAGGACCGGGCCACACCCAGGTCATGACTCCCAGGTATCTCCCTGTTATCCTTTTTTTTTTTTTTTTTTTTTTTTTTTTTTTGCACACTCCAGGATTCGAACCCACACCCTCATCTCTTGATCGATTTCTGATCTAGACACTATACCACTTCGCCAACTGACCATGCAGTGGTCAGGGCATTTTTAATCATTATGAAGGAACCTCTCATTTCTCCTGCTCTAGATTCACTGGGAACTGTTTTTGGCTATTTCCGCCAGTAACTTTAGCGCTTTTGTTCTTTTGTTGCCACATAATGAAAACTTAGTCAGAAGGTCGTAGACTGATGACCCTATGAAACCTCTGACACCAAACCTCAATTGTCATCACCTCAGCTTTGTAGCCGGCATCTTCTAGATCTTTGGTCAGGTTCAGGTATTTCTCTCTTTTGTAGATAGTGGGCCCTCTTCCATTCTGTTTTAGTATGGAACTGTTAGAGTCCACCAAGATCCAGTTTGTTGTGTGGAAGCTGAATGGATCACGATATCAGGCCTTGGTCTTGTTTCCACTTGATTATACTGGGGTGACTGCTCCATTCTTAGGAAGGTCTGCTGAAACATCCCAATCGTCACAACTGTCTAGTAGTAGGCATTTTCCTTCTGGTTTTGTTGTCCTCACCGGCCTTCTGTGCCATGACTTAGCACCTCCCTCTGTTGTAAATATCACCGCTGTTGGTTTTCAGGAGGGCAGTCTGTCCTTTAGCTTTATTGCTTATGATTGTGGCAAGTTCCTGAAGGACTCGATTATGCCTCCATGTGTATCGTCCCTTTGAGAGGGCTGATTTTTGCAAAGTAAGCTTCAATTTTGACTTTATGCTCTATGGTCTGCCTGCCTTGGCATAGCAGACAAGTGGGGTCCTCTCTTTCTTTCCGGCCTCCATGCCAGATTTACGTTTGCAGGAGATTCTGGTCGGATGAGAAAGCTGGATCCGAAGTGGCGCCATGTGCCAGATTTCATTCCATGTGAGAGAGATTGCTGCAGGGGCATTATCCCAGTTAGTCTATTGTCCCTGTTGTGGTTGCTGGACTGCTTTCTAAACTCTTCTGGAATCTTCATTGGGCCGTATCTCATTGATGACCCATGTCTCTTTTGTCTTTCTGCCACTTTGCCTTCTTCTTTTTTTGACCACCACTTTGCTGTAGATGATACTTCAGCTCTTTGCTGTCAGTTGGAGTTTGCCCAACCATTTCTTTAATCTTAAGGCACTCTTTGGCTTGGTCTACTGCTTCAACAACTTTCCATGTCCTACCCGTTTTTATGGTCGGTTGTTCAAGCTTCAGGTCCTCATAGAGAGTAGCCTGGCTTTGCCACTTTTATACTCTTCCAAGATGGATTTTAGTGGTAGTCTCAACTTTGCCTTTACGACAGATACATTTGCCACATCTGTGAGATCCGGAGAGTACCCATAAGCCACCTCCTGGTGACCTTATTGATTATAGCTTCTATTGCTACTCAATTATATCAAAGAATCCAGACTATCTGTTTCTTTTACACATGCACTTCAATATGCTTTGGAGCTTGCTCTACTCTGACATTATGCTGATACATGTGCATCACTGCACACTATCACAGGTACAAATCAGCATCTCACTTTGCTGGAGCTAATACACTAATTTTTGCAAATTTTGCAACTTTGTAACCTGATACACATATTCTCCAATGACTTCTAACCAAATCCGCTGCACCCTAAGTAATCTAAACTCTAGCAAGCTGGATTGGCTGTATTTAGACTTGAACTTGGCATTTTGTGAACATAAACATTTATGTCTTTCATTTTTTTTCATTTTCAAAAGAATTTCTATTGTGACTCAACTGTGAAAACTTATTAGGAGTGTATTATTTTTTCTGTACAATTTTAACAAATTTTTTTTTTTGTCCCCCTCTCTGTTCTTTTTTTTTTTTTTTTTTTTTTTTTTGATTGAATTTCTTTAAAGGCTAGAAAGAATCACCTGAAGAAATGTGCTAAAGACAAGGGCATGACTGTGGATCGATTAAAATTGTTGATGAAGCAACAAGAGGAGGACTAAGTTTGCCGCAAAAGTTGGATGCTGGAATTTTGCCTGAAGAATTTAAGAAAGTAAGGACTTACAAGCTTGACTTACGTGAGCCTAATGAAGTATGGGTACATTTTAGACCTCTCAAGTATTTGTAGTACTTTGCTTATCTTGTTACAGTTATGACCAAGGTTCATAAAGGTTCATATACATATGTTTGTCTTTGAAATGGGCCTTTTTTTCAAATTAAAAAAGAATAGAGATAAACACATGTAATTATACTCAAGGCAGTAAAGTCCCACTTCCATATCAACATAGAAAATGTATTTGTATTTACTTAAACTTTAGACATACCTGCTTAAAAATCACAGAAAGCTTGGCCTTTCAGTTTCTCACTAGGCATACGCAAGGTATCCTACAGCTGTGGATAGATTGGAGATAAATCATCTTTGAGGGGCTGGCAGGTGTTTTGTTCTTGGATTCATTTTAAAGCCCAAGTTTTCACAAAGAAACGTAATAAATATCACAACATACAAACAATATTTAAATATTCCAGAATGTCCTTGTCACATCTGGAGTGATAGTACTCAAGTTTACATGAAAATTATGAGCAAAGTTTTTGTTCTTCTTGAAATGTAAATTTTATAGCGTCGGAAGGGAATATTGGCCACTTCAACCCCATTTATTATATTAAGGAAGATGCCCATAGAAACCTTCTGCTGTGGAATTTTCCGCAAACATAAGAGACATAATTTTTTTGGTTAACAAGGAAATGAATCCAGGCTATAATTTTTACAATTCCCTATGTCTAATAGATCTACCTTTCTAATGACTTGGATTTCCTCAAAAAACAAAATTAACGAAGCCACATGATCCACAAAATTTTTTACAGGTTCTTTGATTATCATTGTCGATAAAATTATTGGAGATCCAGTATTAGACCTTTGCATACTCTAAACTTCAAATAAATGTATAAAACTTTAAATCTTTTTTTTTTCAATAAGCAAGTGTTATTAGATCAGTATTTCTCTGAAAGATCAAAATTAATATAATTCCTGCAGAGATTTAATGTTCCTTTTGCTCTTTTGAATTTCAGAGGTAAGAAAAAGGCAAACAACAGTGCATCAAGAGATACAAGAAAACAGCTGTCCAAAATGTGAGTATATGTTTTAATTTTGTTTCAGTCTGTCTTGAATTTTTTCAAGACACAATGTTTTGCTACTACTGTTTTGCTGCTTTGAAATATTTCTTGAAATCTTTTAATATATTTACTTAAGATTTTAAAACTTATGTAAAGCAAATCATGCATGCTGACCTGGCCTTGACATTCTTCACACAAAAGCGCTATCTATCAATATCACTGTTCACATCCTAGTGCTTTGACTTGGACATCTCGGTTGCCTCTCGGATGTTCGCTGATAGTCTCCTCCATGGTGTTCTATCTTCTGCTATTGACCTCAGATGGTCGAGATTGTTCTTGAATTTTAGCTGGTATGCCAATGAGGTCTTTGTTGATAACTATTGGCAGTGTTGTTAGGGGCCTTGCACCTTTAGGAACAAAGAATGCCTCAATAGCTTTGTTTGCTGGAATGTCTATATCTTACCTCAGAATATGTCCAAACAAGCGACACCAGCTTTCAAGGATGGTTATAGAGATCGGTTTTTCCCTGCATTTTTTATGAGGATTTGTTTGTTATCTTTACTGAGTATTTGATGTTAAGGATTTGTTTGAGTTGTTTCTCTGGAATGCACCTAGCATAGCTTCTTCTGTATGCGTTCGAACCCATGTGTCACAATTGTAAGTAAGGATCGATATTACTTGTGCTTTGTAGAGTTTAACATTTGTGTCTTTCTCTTTTTTTTTTTTTGTCACCTCCGATCCATATGTTTTTAAGCTTTATCAGTGCAGCTGTGGATTGTTGTTTTCTTCTTTCTACGTCACCAATGAGTGATCCGACTTTCTACATTTCTCTCCAGTTCTTTTGGTCCAGTGGTAACAGTATGAAATCCATTTTTTCAGTGTTTATGAAGAGTTTGTGATGTTAGAGAGCTTTTTGCACTTCTTGGGTTTGGACAAATTCAAGTGATATAAGTGTATGTCACCAGCATATGCTACCTCTCTTCTTAGTAGTATTTTTTGTACATTTGTGGGTGTAGAGATGTTCATCCATACATCTTAGAGTGCATGTTCTAGATAGATTATGGACAGACTTGGCTGAGACTATCTCCTTGAAGGATTTCCATTCTGTGGCTCAGTTCACTTTGGTGTTCACCACTATTTTGCTTAAGAGGAAATGAATTATTATTCTATGCTTGGCCTACAATGGTCTTTAAGATTTTGAGCAGGGCAGTCCTATCAATGGTGTCAAATGCTGAGGACATATCAATGCCTGTGGTTTTAATTTCAACATATTCAGCATTGATTTTCACGGCAAGCTATTTTATGTGTTCATACTACATCTGATGTACTCCGGTCTGGACAAAATCCCCTTGGACATGGTGGTAGGTAACTTTCAAACTGTGGTCTTATTCTGTGAAGAGTTATTAACGATATGATCTTGCAATATAATCGGTCTTAAGTTCTTAGGTGGCCCTTTGGGTTTGCCTGGTTTGGGAATTGCAAGTAGTTCTCCAGTGTTTATGTTGGAGTCATGATGTTTTTCAAATTTTTGGTTGAATATTTTTGCTACATAACACATGCAGACTCAAAAAGATTTCCACAACAGATACAGACAGAAGACATTAAAACATTTCATAAACAAATGATTGCACTGCATACATTACAGGTTTCTTACAAGGGTTGCATATCGATAGTTCTCAACTTTTTCATATCAGATGGGAACAAAAATTTTAAAAGTTTTATACATGCATGCAGACTTTCACTCAGCATATGTACACTGAACTGATCTAATTCTTCTGTCCAGTCTTAATTGCCCTGTCTAGTCTAATACGTCTGTCAGGTCTTTTTGCTTTGTCTAGTTTAAATGCCCTTTCTATCGAAATTATTCTGACTTTCAAACTATCCTGCCTGCTCTTTGCCTGTTTTTAGTTCCCTGTCCAGTCTTAATAGTTGAATTGCTCCGTCTTGTTTAATTGTTCTAATCTACTGTAAGTGTCTTTTTTTGTCCAGAGCTCTATCTGCTCTAATTCCTTTGTGAAGCCTTTTTGCTATGCCTGTCAAATTGCTCTGTATAATGTCACTGCTCTTCCTGTCAAACTTTTTTGACGGATCTAATTTCTTTGTCTTCAGCAATTCTTCTTTCTAGTCAGTCTTATTTCTTCATCTTACTACTCTACCTTATTTACACACTAGGGGTTAATTAGTATACCTTGTCTGACTGCTCTAACTCTCTTGTCTAGTCTTAATTCCTCGCATAATGTAATTGTTCTGATGTCAAGCAAATAGCTCTGTCTGCTCCAACAACTCTTTATAATTTTCTCTCTGTCTGCTCTAATTGCACCATCTTCACTTTCAAGCTAGTCTACATACTCTGTCTTCTTCATTTGCCCATTTGAGTTCCAATACATTGTCTTGTTTGATTGCTCTGTCTGGTGCTATTGCTGAGCCTTGTCAAATTACTCTGACAGGTTATACTTTCTCTGTCTTTATTGACTAATTTTCATTTCTGTGAAGACTGTTTGTTCTGCTGGATTTTTTTTTTTTTTTTTTTGTAATTTCTCAAAATGTTGGAATTGCTCTGTCTCCCACAACTTCTCTATATGTTTTATGATTGTCCCTTCTAAAAGCTCTGTCGGATCAATATGTTTTTGGGTCTGTTCTACTTGCTCTGTTTTACAGTTTTCTGTAATTTAGAAAATGTTACTGTCTAGAGTGAGGTCAGGTTTAGCATGCAGGCTTAAGTTCAAGCTGTCTTAACAGGAGGAAAATCATTTTTGTTTTTAATTTGGCTTTTTTATACAAATTTATGTATTTTTCTCTGAATGTAAATAGAGATCTTGATGAGCAAACCCAGATAGCCCTGGCTCTATCCAACTCACTGATGTCAGATGATAATAGACCAGATGAAATTTTTGTGCAGTCTGTGATGCCATCTGGTTCTAAAACACTACAGGAGCAAACAGAAGGCCCTTCAGCCAAAATGAAAAAAGGAAAACAGGATGTATCATTTTACATTCTTGCTACCACTACTGAACAAGAAACAGTAAAGTGTTGAGTGAGTAATTACAAAAAAATTTCTTGTAACATAATTAAGATATGACATTAAATATTCTCATGATGATACTTTAAGTATATGAATGGAAGGTATTTTGATGCAAAAGCTCTCAGATTATGTGATGCGAGAGCCTCGTTTAAAGTCTATAATCTTATGATTATTATCATATTATCATTCATTTCTATTTTTGTGACAGAACTGAAAGCAATAACTTCCTGCTGACGGTGCCACGAAAAAGAGCAGCTGAGAGGATATTTAGTAGCGTCAATCGCTACATATTCACTTCTGTGAGCGGTTACATAGTATGATAGTTTACTATTCAAACTGTTAATAAAGTATCTGATAACATAAAGATCTGCTTTTATTTTGTACATCATTGTTGGATGAATAAGGGGACATCAGGCAAATAAGCTTATTTTTTTAGGTTTGTTCTCTCTCCTTTGGCAGAATTTTTTTTATTAAAATGTCATTTGTTGCACAGTTGTCAATATTTTTTTTGTGTTTATTAGAATGTTTGAATATAAAAAGATAAGGCTCTAAACCCACCCTTTTTTTTAAGGTCTGATTCATATCTGATGAGTCACTGCATATCTTGTAATGAGTGATCTACCCCATGGCTGCTGACACTCTTAAACATTTTATAATTAAGCTGGATCTAGCAATAGAGTTGAGGCAGACCTTTTGCCTTTCTGTGCATCAATACAGATAAATCAGCAGTAGTTTAATTTGCATATTCAGTCTCCTGTGCAGTTTTTTATTTATCATCAACAGCATGGTGAATCGTTAGGAAAGAGTTTGATAGAGCTGTAGTGTGTGTAGAGTGGAAAAAAAAACAAAACAAGTTGAACATGTATCTAATTACCACACAGGTTTTCACTTGGCAGGAGGATGATTCATAGAAAACTGAAATGAATAATTACAACAAAACATACAGAAATACTCTTGCTTCACAATTTTATCTTTTCTAACAATGCAAGTATACTACTCATCATCTTAAAATCCAAAAAGTAGAAGAAAAAAAAATTCAAGGCTTTTGGTATTATTATGCTTACGTTTCTCCTGATGAAATTAAAATTTTTTCTTCTTAAATTTATTTTCAAGGGGAACAAGCCTGAGGATATCAAAACGCCTCCTTTTAAAAACGTTTCCAAATTGAATGAATCAAAAAGGTTGTCTTCATCACCCAGCATTGAGCTTTCCTCTCAAGAACATATCTCGATCAGTGATGATCCCATAAACTTTCTGTGGCCCAAAACATCTCACCCAATCCTGATGCGGGTCATCAAGATTTATCTTCTGGTGCTGATACTCAACCAGCATTGAAATGTCCTCTGTTAGAATATTATGTGCAGGATCTTATGCTTCCCATTTCTCCTAGCTGTGTGCCAACTGGCAGCAAGATAAAGCGTGTGTCAGCTATTCCAGGCAGGAGAAAGTCTGATAGTGTTCAAAGCAGCCAATGTAATCCAGAACCATCTTGGGAGGTAACTATGAATGCTTTCCTTAAAACCAAGCATGTTTTAATCCTATTCCTGGACAGCGCCCACATGTAGGCTTTGCCATGAGGGTGACCTGGCCTTTGTGATGAGGCTCCAAACAGTGTGCTGCAGGGCCCATAAAATTAGGGGTTCACTGGCGAGCCTATTTGAAACGTCAGTATAATTAAAACACTTTATATCTCAGATACTCAGCAGACTTTTTATTTTTTCTAAGAAGAACTGAGAATGAAAAAGTTGACAGTTTTTTCTTCTTCAAACTATTGTGAGGAGATCCAGAGCCCATGAGGTAGGAAGAAGAAATTGTGATTTAGGCACATCTGTCTGTACCATGTTATGAGATGGATACTTGAGGTTAGCGACACATTGGGAACCTGTTTCCTTTGCATGTGGCTGTTACAAGGACTGGAAAGCAAATAAAGTGGACAGCAGTGATGCTATGGACTACTTGGCCGTTCCCTTCCCCCTACTAACCCTCACCCTAACCCCACCCTCCACCCTCAATGCAGAGTGCTGACGAAGACTAGGCATGACCACTGCTCCCAGTCTTCCTAGAATCATGTGGATTGCAGCTAGTGGTGGTATTTGATAAAAAGCAACTTCATTGACCAATTTTTGTAATAGCATTAGACCAAACCAAAATTGTTACAGATCAATTAAAGCCTCTTGTCACTGTAAAACTGAGTAAGAAAGGGAAGAGTTTGCTGAGTTGTAAAGAAAGGCATGAGATGAGAGCGTGGCGTTTGTATATGTGAGGGTATAAGGGCTTTGCCTTTGTTGGTGGTGATTTTTTATATGTTGTCCCTGTGTGTCCAATGGTACAAAAGCATAGTCTCCTTCATAAAGGAGATTTTTACGTAGTATGTCTTAAGTTGTTTTATACAATGAAAAAGCAGGCGTTTGACAAGCAATGATAGGCCTTGGTACAGTAGTCTCCGGATAAACGCACGGTCCTCGGGAGGCTTCAATAGCGTGCGTTTAGGTGATGCGTGTCTTTATAGAAAGTAGTGAAAAAATTTTGGTTACTTCCCTTATAGCACTGCATAATGCAGGGTTATTTCCCTTGATTATACACACATTTGGCGTGAAAGGGAGGTTATTAAACCTTTGAGTTCAGCGACGTTTTGGGTTCTTTTGTTTTTGTTTTATTCTTTGTTTTTATTAAAGAACATTGAAATAACGAAATTCGTAAGAAGGAACAACATTGACAATTGAAGTTTCATGAACAAAATGTCTAGAATCTTAAGCTGTGTTTCCAAAGTTAATGTCTTGTGAGTAGACATTATGTATCGTATCGAGTATGTCGATGAAAAAAGAGACTAGACTCTGAGAGTGAAGACTGCACAACGCTACTGACGAATGAAATCGCAATGAGTGAACGACTAATCTTGACTATGACTAGACTTGTTTTACACAGATGATGCCTGACAGTGATACACCACGTGCAAACTTCAGACAACCGTGCAACGCAAAAAGCGAGGGAGGAGGGGAGAGGATACTAGCCGTAATGGATAGATCTGACCAGGCTGACACAAAGCAGCGAAAATTGCATCACCTTGCCTGTGCTCCACTCCAACCCTCCCCTCCCTACCCTTCCAAGCTTATGGCCGATCCCATGGCCCAGGTAGAGGGCATTTTGTGTTAAGATCTATACGACGATACTGGTGTACAGCCTTTGTCCTCCACCCCTTCCCTTTCGTGTACCGGTATGATGTGTGTAAGCATGGTAGCAGGGTTTTCAGGCTGCCATGTGCCGTAATAGCGTGGATATTTCGTCCACTTTACTACCGGGTACAGTAAGCAATGCCGATTTAATAATTTCAAAGCATGCGTGTAGGCGATGTAGCGTGCGTTTAGAGTATACCGATTACATAGTAAAAAATCGGTCAGACCTCTTCAGCGTGTATTTAACCGAAGCGTGCTTTTAACTGGCGTGCTTTTATCCGGAGACTACTGTAGTTTCGTCTGATTTCTTTTTTACTCCTCAAGCATCCAACTGTATCATCCCTCCTCACTCTCTATGCATAGTTATTATGAAACTGCCTGTATTTAGTTGCACCTGTATAGTTTCTTTTTTTTTGAACAAAAGGACTTTGCACTGACTCTTGAGGCTTTAGCTTAGATGGGAGGCCGAACTGGACTCAAATTTATGAGTGTTCTAAAGGTGATATAATCTTTTCCGGCTTTGTTTTAATTCCCCCCCCCCCCCCCCTCTTCCCCCACCGTCTTTTTTCATACATGCTAAATTAATAGCATATCTGTTTTACTGTCATTGCCATTGAAAGGAATTGCTAATATTGTAAACTGAAAATATCGTATCCAATCAACCACTCATTGAAAACTTATTTGTCTCAAAGCCTTTGTCTTTAACTGGTCCTTTCCCATTAGAAGCATGAAACATGCATTTAAAAAAGACAATATAAATGTTACTTATAATTTTTCTTTCATTAAAAGCCTATCTGGACATTATGTTGTAAACTACAATACGCACAATACAAACACAGGTAATCTACTCTGTGTGCGCCCAGTCCAGAAGCTAACTGGCCATGGCAGCAGTTTTCTGCCCTACCTGGGAATAACTTTAATAGCAGGAGAGAGTTAGGAAGAGGTGGTTCTATTTGTTTTGATTGATGAAGGTGCCCAACTAGGCAAGACCTTAGTTGCAATGTTTATGCTCTGTCTTTCAGCCCAGGCTTTCTGTCACTGCCATGAAGACAAAGCTTAAACTTTTCTTATTTTACGTAATAATTATACTAAACCTTATGCATGCTAGGTTTAGATCTATACTATGCTGAGGGACCTTGAGCTGAGTAAAGCTTCTTTACTTTTTTTTTTTTTTTTACTTTCAAAGGGTGGTTGGACTGCATGAGCAATAGGTTTTGTATATTTATGGCTCTTTAAGTCTGCAAGTCTTATTTAGTAAAATACATGTATTGTAGTTGCATGGCTGGAACATAATGAACTTTAAAAGAATCTGCAACAATGGGCCAAATTAAATATAAAAAGATCAAAGCAGAGCAATATGTCATAATGTGCAAAAGTCTGGTTTGTTGTTCATGGTTGATAGGCTTGTAAACCACCGAAAAGATAAAAAAAATTTATAAAGTGGTAAGAAGTTGAAACATCTTGGATAATAAGATCACTGAAATATGAAGAACTGACAAACTCTATTCTATTCTTCTCTATTTAAACATCTATTTAAAAGCTCAATAGAAGGTTGTGAATTCCCTCTAAGTGCACTGGGCTTTGATTTAAACCTTCATCTCAATAAATATTTAAAAGGATCCTAAAATTCTATTTCAAAGCTCAATAGAAGGTTGTGAATTCCCTATAAGTGCACTGGGCTTTGATTTAAACCTTCATCTCAATAAATATTTAAAAGGATCCTAAAATTGATTTGGTTTTTACTGAATTAATGAACTATTCTTTTTTTACCTTTCCATTTATCACGCATTAAAATTTTTCTTCACACAGTTTCCTGTTGAGAATAGTTCTCCTACAAGCTCAAAATCACCTCTCCTTGACTGTGAGATGCCTCCAAGCCAAACAGTGGAGGATTTAGCGGACCTTGCAATGGAGATCGAAAATGCAACCAACGTCACTTCTGATGTAAATACATTTAGGACTGATAATGAGATAGAGCTGGTTGTTAATCAAGATTAGAGTGATCACAATGTCAAAGGAACAAATTTCTTAACAACATCAGACAGCAGCCTTGGCAGTAAAAAAAGCCACAGTAGGTCTTGGCAGTCGTTCAGACTCTGCAAGAGAGGATGGTGTAAATGATAATGGAACAGTAATTTTTTTTCTGTTTTTAAAAACATTTTTGTTTCAAAAGTTTAGTTTTAAAGTAAATATTGGGCATTATGAAATATCAAACAATTGACAAGCACTCATGTGTAGTGCATAGTATGAGTAGGGGACATCTTATTGTCTTTTAAAGTCTATAAGGGAAGGTCATAAGATTTCTATTCTACAAAAATTTATTGCTCTTTCCTCACACCCTCTTGGCTAGTAGGAGCACTAATCACACATTGAACAGATGCATACAAGAGGGGTTGACAAACCACTCTACATCATAAGTCATAAGTGAACAAATTATTATCAGCCAACCAGATCGAAAACATTTTTCTCATAGACATGAAAAAGCTGGCTCTGCTACATGCTCATATTTCCCTGGCCTTCTCTGTAAGTGTGAAAGCAATGGAAGGCATAAAGAAGCTTAATATATAACATTCTATCTTCATTTTGTGGCCTTCAACAATCTGATATTTTCTAAGCACCGCAACTAACATAACAGCTATATTTTCTGATCATTTGTATTACATTTAAGCTTATCCTTTTTTTTTTTTTTTATCTACAGGTTGATAGCATTTCTAGCAATCATTTTAATGGATTTGAAAGTCAACATTTCTCTTACTTCATTTTTGATAATCAGAATTCCTAATATATCGAGCAAATGATTGTGTTAGGAAGTTAAGTTTCACCTAGTCACTTATTTGACTTTAGGTCTTAAAATACTACAGTTTTTACTTCAATTTTATGATCAAAATTCACACAATACTCTCCATTGCTTACCCTTACGAAGAATAAATTATTTATTTCTCTTGGTTGAGGTGAGGTACCCAAGGTGCTTAATGTTTGTTTTTTTTTTTTGAATGAACATATTATCCTCCTTTCTTCCTTTTAATTTCTTTCATAGGGCACCTTAAAGGGCAAACATTTTAGAACGTTTGGATCCTAACATAAAAAAAAAAAAAGAAACAAAGTTTTTAATGAGCTACTTTGTAATTGCAGCTCAGATCCATTCACCATGAACATGCTACTGATGATGTGACCAGAAGAAAGTCTCCCATATCAACACCACTATCATATGGATGCATGCTCAATAACAGCCTCTACAGTGATGTCTCAATTCTAGTTGCCGAGAATAGCTGTGGTGGACAGGAAAACAACAGAAACAACAGCAACTCTAACAATTTTAGACCAATATTAATCAGAGCCCATAAAATTATTCTTCATGTCCAATGTCCACAGCTTTTAGATGTAAGTCGTCGCAATGCATCTGGATGATCTCAGCTCTTTTTTTTTCTAGGTTCCCAACATTTGCATAATAATAATTGTCATATATTAATTATAAAATAAAAATATAAGTAATAATAATAATGATAATAATAATAATAATAATAATAATAATAATAATGATGATGATGATGATAATAATAATAAATACTACAATAATAATAATTTTAAAAATAATGTTGATGATGATAAACAAGGTTAATAGTGTTAATTGTGATTTCTATAAAATGTGATTTTCATCTTTTTTTTATTATTATTCAGTCAGTAAAGTAAAGTCCACACCTGAAGGACTCTGGCAAACGCAATATGCGGTTGTTGTGCTCTTCAAGCAGTTCTGACATTTGGCTCCTTTCTTGATTCATTCTTACCTTACCTTGTGTTTAGGATTGTTCACATTTTATTTGTGGTGACCAAGCATTTTGCCATTACTGCTTTAAACTGCTTAGCTAGTTGTTTGTCTAAGTTTCTGATTTGAATGATCACTTTTTGATATTTGCTCTTCTCTTTTGCTTTTCACACCTTTAGCTCTGTGATGATGAATGCATTAACCTGTCCAATTATGATGAGCAAGCAGTTCTCTGTGTACTAGCATTTCTCTACAGTGGATCAGGAGGAGTGTGGTTGGTACCAGAATATCGAGAAAAAGTGTTTAAACTGGCACAAAGGTTTCCTTTTGATTTCATAGCACAATTGAAGTTTTCTCATTTCATATCTTATTTTATTAATTCTTTTGCATAAAAAAGTTTTAAAAAATTGAAAAGATAAACAAAAATATATTTCAATTTGCTATTTTTATTGATAAGTGTATTAAACTGATTCTTCCTCTTTTTGTTTTTTTCTAATTTTAAATTGCCAGTGTGAGTATAGATAGCCTTGCTTTTTCTTGCAGTATGGAAAAAAGTTGGTTTTTTTTTTTTGAGAAAATTCTGTCGGTAGAGAATAAAGACGCAAGAAAAGCCTGTGAAATTTTATGTTATACTAGATGTGAGGAAAACCTTTAGTTTAGTGTAAAGACTTTTTTTGAAAACCTATAGATCACTGTGTATACTGATTGAAGATGATCCAAAGTTAAAAATTAGATTATTTAATAGAAGTGTGAAAAGACTATGCATGTAGAGTAGTATGTATATATAAATCCTAAAAAAAAAATTGTCACAGAGTTTTGAGAAAATGATGTGCATAAAGGAAAAAAAGAAATTAGAATAATTTGTTTGGAGTCCATAGTGCATTGAAATATGAGAAAAAGGTATAGATTAGTGTGTCTGTAATTGTAAGAAAACCATGCAAGTTGTAAGAATGATAAAATATAACTATCAGGACTTTCAGCATTGTTGTGAATGCCGAAAACATTTTATATAAAAATCTGCTCTTTGTGACTATGATGAGTCTGCAAGTCTATGAGAGTATCATAGAATACTGTTGCACCAAAGAGCTGTGTATATGGCTGTCTTCCAGCGCTCGCTTAGTTTTCTCCTGGCCTATCTCTTGACGCCCGCCGTGCACCTGTGAACTTTTGACCTAGTTCACTTAGCCTCCTCGGCATGGCTAAATTTAGATCTGCAGCGATAGTGGTTTTGTATCAATTCTTTTTTAAAACAGAGCAATTTTTAGCCATTAGATCGAATCTTGAAGACCAACAAATGTCTTATTACTTACTTCGGATACTTTTTATTGATATGGGATATTAAAATGCCTGAAAAAAAATATTTAAAGGATTTTTTAATAGGTCATGATGACACAGATACTAAAAACCAATAGTAAACCTTCAATATCTTCAGTAGCCCACCAGAAATTGGTTTAAACAAAAAAGGTAATGAAAAGGCAAAAGGTTCTACCTTGTATCTGATGAATATCTTTACCGACTCTGTTTGCATGCGGCAGTGAATCCAGATCAAAGAATTTTTCAAACCGACATGCAATGTTATCCATGTCCAGGTAAGAGATGTTGCTGATAACGACAGATTCAACTCCAGTAATGGGAAAAGCACACACTCTCTCTACCTTCTGTTAACTCAGTCCCCTTTTTTATCATCCTCTATCTTTCTCACTCTTATCCTTAGAATTCCTCCTCTCCTTCTGTTTTCTTCTTTTTATGTGCGTCTCTCTCTCTCTCACACACACACACACACTTACTCACTCTAGCTTTCCTCTTCGCTCTCTTGCATTTACTTTCTTTTTTTTTTTTTTTTTTTTTCATTTCTCTCTTTCTTTGTACGCTTCTCTCCCTGTGCTATAGAAATAAAGAAGTTAGCCAAGCAATGATAGAGGCTGAGACGATGGAGCTAGATCTAAGGATTTAAAGATGCAACTGACCGTAACTAAATAAATAAATAATTCAGTAAAAATCAATCACAAACTTAGATCTAGCTGGAGTATGACAAATAAGCAAAAGACTTGAAAGCATCAGGCGATGGATGCCGTATCCATGTACAGGTTCGATTCCTGTCCATTCCATCTGCCCTAATGTTTTCATGTTTTTCGTCTTATTTGTCAGTCTCAAGCTAGATCTAGGTTTGTGGTTGATTTTTCTATACTATTTTTTTTTATTTACAGTCATTCGCATCTTTAGATCCTTAACTGTCTCAGCCTGTATCGTTGTTTGACTGCCCTCTTTGTTTCTACACATTAACATTATGTCTTTTGGTTAAATGTGCACCTTTCTGGGATCCGTAATTACATGCATTCTATATTAGTGTATGTAATAGGAACCCTAGCAGGTTACACACTCGAACACAATTGAGAAAAAAAAATCATTAAAAAAAAAGTAACAGAGAGTCAGTGTAGCTTTTTTCACAACACTTAATTGAATACTTAGTAAAAAAATTGCCCAACTTGTTTTTAGAACCACGGTGGGATCTGTATATGAAAAACATAAATAGGAAATAAATTAGAATTTAACAGAAAATTTTCTTCACCAGCACATACCTCAGAATGTAAATGATAAAAATGCGATATGCGTTGTGACAATGAATTTCAGTGCATCTTGTATAGCAGAAAAAGATCTTTGAAATGGTACTAACTTGACTATCTTTGAAAATTAGAATTTGGTGACAAATTTAATGAAATATCCACATTTACGACAGATTTGTAGTGCATAATGTGACGCCCGTAATGCATAGGCACAGACTCAGCCTGTCAGATCCATTTACCAGCAGGTGATAAATCTACTCCTGCCAGCATTCCATTT
>JAWDGP010006584.1:0-15000 GCA_033675545.1 Elysia crispata
ATGTAAGGGAATGGCATTAAACATATTTGAAAAAGAGCTAAGTACGTATCGATATTAACATCAATTGAACGTTTGTAAAAGTATTTTAAGGCTAGTTTGATTTGGACATTTTGTTACAAACAGAAGAAGACGTTATACCTCCCTGTGTTGAATTGTGTGGATTTTTTCTTCTTTTGTATGTTCCTCACATAGACAAGATAAATACCTGAATGTAAAAAAATTGTTTCATATATAAAGTTACTTTCTAGAGATTAAATATCCATGGCAGTTGCTGCGGTTAGACATTCTACTTTCTTCCCGTGACAGGCTGGAGTGAATAATGTCTGCAACACTAGCCATCTAATCCTCATGGCCATTTTCTTAAGGGCCAACAAATTAAAAAAAAGTAAAAGTTGTTAAGACATTTAGAACTTACGTTCTTCAAAAGAGGGGGGAAATTAAACATATAGTGGACTTATATACATATCTCTACTACTTTTTCCTAAAAACAAGCCGAGTGTTTTGGTCATGGAAAGGGTGGTAGTGACATATGCACAGATCCCAATCGTTGATAAAAAATATCCTGTGTTGTGATGTATTGTATAAAATTTTCATGAAAAACCAACACCGTAGGAATCTTCAGATCAGATTTATAATAAAGAGAATGTAAATTATTTTGAGATGGAATTTGACAGTGCGAATTTTAAGAGATAAATTTAAAAAAATGTAGATTTAGAGAGTAAACCTAATTGTATACTCACTGAGCATGGGAATGAATATTTGGAAGTAAAGCTCTGTGTGAAAAGAACTCCAGGAAAAAATCTCTGAGAGCTATTCCTACCTATTACTCCCGAATGAGGTGACAGTGTTAGAGTAACTTACAACGGAATTCTATTTACATCATGGACCAGTTTACCATTGGCTGTTTGGGTAATGTCATATGAATATGAAATTGTCGGTCATGATTTAACAATGATTTACAGAGAGTTTAGTGGTTAGTTTTATGTTGTGTTTTTTTTTACTTTCTTGTAGAATCTTAGACGAAAACAGCCTGATATTTTTCAGTCTAGTGTTTACAAAAGTGAACATCGCGCCCTAATGTTTAGTAAGTAAATATGAAAGTCGAATTCAAAAGAAATTAAATTTTAAAGGAGATAAGATTATTACAAGGATTTTTCTAAACCTACAAGGGATATGTTGACAAAATTGACAAGTGGAAAATGATCTTCTGCAAATTCAAGAGCAGTTATTGGTCCTTGATATTATTTCTACCCAGGCAGCTGACTTGAACAAGGTCATCTAGTGCTCTTGCTGACCAAAAAAAGTGTTTTCTTTCTCGCAAATAATGATGAAAAAAGCAAGAAAATATGTTAAGGCGGACCAATATATTGGCTAAATTTAGAAAGATTGACAGAAGCACAAGAATGAACTAGCGATCAAGATGCATGAAAGGTCATGATGGTATAAGCTAAGTAGCAGGGTACCTGACTTATTGATTGATGGGGAGAATGGCAGTATTAGTGTCGAAATAAAAAGGGCAGAAAAGGGGATCTGCATTAAAATCGAAGGGCAACAATCCTTGGTTAAAGTTGTTGGAAAAAAGCCTATCAAATACACGCCAAAGTGAACAGAATTAGCTCTGCTTACTTCAAGTTTGATCGTGTCTTGAGATGGCATCCATCTGACTATCTTCTGTGGTACATGTGCGTCAAAAAGTTTTCTGGCTTTATTATTTCAGTTTTCATACCCTCTTGATCACCATTATTTTTGTCAGAAAAAAAATCCATATTTTCTTATCTGTACTAGTCATAACAATTTCATGTCAAACCCATTAGATAAAACAACGACAACAAAGTTGTCAAAATTTACAAAAAAATCTAACATACCAAATGTACATGCAGTAGATATACTGAGAGTATCTATAAATATAGCCATTTGTTTTAGTTTGTGAAATGATAATTTTGTAAATAATTATCATCTCTTAAAGATTTACCTAAAAAGTAAGTAACACAGACCTTTGTTTTTAAATAAGAGTCAATGTAGAGTTTGTAAAGTGAAAGGCAAGACATATTTCTTTCTGATCTTCATCAAAAGCTTAAAAAATGAGTAAAGTAAAATATTGAGCCATGATCCATTCTTCGAATATCAAGGCATGGTGCAGTATGAATAGACAGCTTTCATGTACCCTATTGGTTATTAACTGTTATGAAAAAAGGAAACAAACAGTCCATTTTTTTTTTGCTTTCTATTAAATTTACTATATTTTAATAAAAAAAAATTACTTGAGTAATTTTCATCTTTATACATCAAAACTTATATATTATATCGGAACGCATGAATTCCATATAAACCTGTCATGTGATTTTAAAACGATGTGAGAATGTCTCAAATCTAGCTTGATAATAAAAATCATCTTTTTATGTAAAAAAATGAACCTCTTCGATTACCTATTCCGAACTGTTTTAAATACATATGATATTTTTCATTGCCATTGTCAAACATAAACTTTGAAATATTTGTAACAAAAAGAACAACTTGATTTAAATGCTTTTTGCGACATGTTATTTTGTGTATAATTTTCCAACTGGTATGGAATGTTTTAATTATGTGTTCACATAAACTTCTTTGTTCCAATTGTAGCCTTTGGCATATAAGATTATACCATTGGATTAACAGTTATGCCTTATCTAATCGAGAGCTGATGTGACATCTCCCTGAAAGATAAGCTATTAATGACTAAATTACTCAAAGTGCAAGGAAACGTTTACACCTAGTTAAAATATAAATACCCATGTCACGTAATAGGTATTTTTTTCTATAAAGGGGAGAAAAGGGGATCTGCATCAAAGTAAGGGCAACAATCTTTGCAAATAGTTGCTGGAAAAAAGTCAATCAAATACACAATCAAAGTGGACAGAACTAGCTCTGCTTGTTTGATTGTGTCTTAAGAGGGCATCTATCTGACTATCTTTTGTGCTACATGTAAGTCAAAAAATTTCGTGGCCTCATTATTTCAGTTTTCTCGTAGCGAAATGCCATACCCTCTTGATCATCCTTTTTTTTTGTCCGCAAAAAGTTCTATAATTTCCCATTATATTTCCTTATCTGTACCAGTCACAAACATTTTATGTCAAACACATTAGATAAAACAAAGACTAAAAATAATTGTGAAAATGCACAAAAAATATATCATATAAAATTTACATGTAGTACAGTTACAGACAGTATTTATTAACGTAGCCATTTGTTTTTGTTTTTGAAATGATAATTTTGTAATTAATTATCATCTTTTAAAGTTTTACCTGAAAAGGTGAGTGGCACAGAACTTTTTTTTTTTCAAATAATAAGTGTCGAGTTTGTAATGTGGAAGGCCAGACATATTTTTTCTGATCTTCATCAAAAGCTTAAACAATGAGGATAGTAAAATATTGAGCGATGATTGGTTCCTAGAATATCAAGGCATGGTTCAGTATGAATAGACAGCTTTCATGTACCCTATTGATGATTTACTTTTCACAAGTAGTCTAGAGGTCCATGTATATCAATTTGATACAAAAATGCTTTTATTTCCAAATATTGTACACAACACTTTAGAATAGGAATCATGCGAATAAATTTTTTATTGTCTGTATACTAACTTTATGAAATATAATTTTGATAATTTTGTGTTGGTTATTAATTTTTATAATCGAAAAAGAATGCTTTTGTCTTATAGATAATTAAATAGATCTTCTAGGTAGTGCCGCAGCATTCTATGTTGTTTTTTTATTTCATTTTATTATATTTCTATTGTTAAAGTTTTTTTTCCTTATAAAGATAACACTGTTTAGTACCTAAAAATCTAATAATATTAATAGCTTAAATTAACCGTACATGTAGGGTTTAGAAAAATTGAAGTTATGATTTTATAAGTTTAAGAGCACACTCTATATTCGTACTGAATATCTTCAAAAAAGTTTCTGTACAAGTTAAAGTGTTGTGTTGAGATTTGGCATGTATTCATTTTTTTTTTCTTTTTAAATAGAGAATGACTACATTCCTCAAAGTTCAAGAAAACATGTACACCTAGTTATATAAATGACTATGTCACATAATGGGTATTTTTTTCCTCCTATTTTCAAGTGTTTCTTCTACAATCATGTTGTTTTTAATCTATAAAAACACAAAACGTTATTTTTGTTAACCTTTGATCTAGTGTGTTCTTGTTTCAATTATCACCCCTGAGAAACGCCTGATCATATTAAAAGCATTTGCATTATATTCATTTCAAACATGACTGCGTTGTGTTGCTTCTCATTATGTGTATGTCTGATATGATTTTTATTACATGAAACTAAATTGCTTGAAGAGACACTAGCTGCCGACACAACGGCTCTAACATATAATGTGCTTAATTCAATAGTTATAGTATCTTGAACAGCAAACGTAGACTTTAAATAACTTAGAAGTAGGCGAATTAAGCGGTATACATTTTATTTCTTGAAAAAGCCAAATGAAAACAAAACTTCTCCGTGTGTGCTTTACACAGTGGCAGAGACAAATTGTCAGCATAATACATCAAGACAATAACATAGCTTGTCATTATCTTTAAAGATATGATTTTATACTAAAGATAGCAAGCAGTTGCACAATTAATTACAAAAAAATATATATATTTCTTGATCCATGTTGTGAACACTCTTTTAATATCACTGTCCGTAACTGGCAGAATCTTTTACAGCAAAAAAAACATATTAAAACCAATGGTGTATATGTAAAGTATATATTACTGTTTAACCTTGACTAACGAATAGCTACAAATAGTACAGTACGTAAGGCAACGAACTAGCAATATAAAGGTATTGGGTATTGGATCCAATATCTGGTTTGATTTATTTCCTGGTTGGTTCAGATCCTACCTAAGTAGCTCATTCCTTGCTTCACCGAGTGCTGCACCTCAATGTAAGATTTTAAAGAAAACTTAGCCGACATAAAACTAATCAAAGAACTGTTAAATGAGTGACGATAAGTATGAACAGATTGTGTGAAAAAATTACCATAAAATAAAAGACAAACACCACAGGTATAATACCTTTTTTTAACAGGTAAAGCATACATTTTTTATAAGGCACACGATTATTTTCAGGAATAATTCATGAAACTCCAGATTTGGTTAGTATAAAAATATTTTGTTTTAAACACAACAATCAAAGTTTAACATAGATACAACTGAAATAGGAAAAACACCATAATTCAGTGGGCAAAGTAAAAGATTGATGAGTTCAAAATATAGTTTTTTATATTTATTGTTGAGGTTTCAAAATGACTAAACAAAAATTTCCACAGAGTCTTCTCAATTGATGCATTTTGTATCAGTTCAGTGAGCCGGGTTCGTAATACGATGCTTTCTCTTCATATTCAACACTTCTTTCAATTCTTCCTTCCTTTTTCATCATCATCATCTTCTTCTTCTTTTTCTTCTTCTTCTTCTTCTTCTTCTTCTTCTTCTTCTTCTTCTTCTTCTTCTTCTTCTTCTTCTTCTTCTTCTTCTTCTTCTTCTTCTTCTTCTTCTTCTTCTTCTTCTTCTTCTTCTTCTTCTTCTTCTTCTTCTTCTTCTTCTTCTTCTTCTTCTTCTTCTTCATTTTCTTCTTCTTCTTCTCCTCCTCCTTCTTTTCTTCTTCTTCTTCTTCTTCTTCTTCTTCTTCTTCTTCTTCTTCTTCTTCTTCTTCTTCTTCTTCTTCTTCTTCTTCTTCTTCTTCTTCTTCTTCTTCTTCTTCTTCTTCTTCTTCTTCTTCTTCTTCTTCTTCTTCTTCTTCTTCTTCTTCTTCTTCATCTTCTTCTTCTTTTTGATAGAAGTTCGATCTACAGCACTTGAGAGTTTCAAACCTAATAAAATATGGACTTAATGAAATTGATAAGCATCAAAATTGGAATACCCCACTGTATATTTAAAAAGTAGACGAAATTGGCATGAAATGTAGTTCCAACGCATGTAAGCAGTTTCTCATAAAATGTGTTATTTTTTTTAGATATGAGTGTGTTTCCTTTTAAAATTTCCCAGTTTAGAGATCGACACATAATAAAGAAATGATTGGCAGAAGTGTTATGAATTTAAGCCATACACTGACTTGATTTAAAACAAGAACAAAACACTAAATTGCAAATTGGGCAGGGTGGGGCTATAAAATTAAGGGGTCGTTGAAGATTTAGGAAAAGTCTGAAAAAAGTTTTAACTTCAGGAAAGAAAAACGGAGCTCAGCCGATATTGGATAAAAAGGAATATTAAAATCATTTTCTGCTTGCTCTCCTCTCTGTAAAACCAACATGACCATAGTTTATGAGAGGGGACACAATCACCTGTTTCATCTATCTTTATTTATCTTCATTGCCTCCCTTTCATTTTGCAGTTTCATTTACATTGATTTTGTTATGTAACGTATTCAATTTCCCCCCCCCCCCCAGGCAAATATGCACATTAAGATACAGATACCACCAGCCACCTATAATTCGCAAGAATAAAATAAAGAGGCATCATCGCACAGTTTTTTATTTTGGATTTTCGATAATTATTAGTCTAGAGGATAAAAACGGAGGAGGAGATAAGACAGTGAGATATATTGAGAAAGAGAGACAATGGGACATAATTAAATATTTATGTCTGCCACAAAAAAATTTGCACAAGCTGTTCCACCTTTTTCAAAGAGCATTTCCATCCCAGTGTTGAGTTGTCGTAAGTTAAACTTCACACGTCAGGTTGCTTTAAAAAAAATCACCCCGTAAGCTGCTTGTCTGTAAATATACATTAAGTCATCGTTCAATTATTATAGACACTTACGATATAGGTGTTCTTTTGTTCCTACAAATATACAAAAATATAACTATTTTCCTACTCTCTTTCATACGAGAAAAAACAACAATTATTATCTAAAGCTGGTTGTAACGCTGATTATAGACAAGAGCTTTAGTTGATTGGTTATAGTAGACAATATTAGTCGTTGAATGAAATAAACTGGGTTTTTAGAATTGTGAAACACACAGTCTAGCGTTGCTTACCTCTATTACCTCTGCTATGCCTATTTTTTCACCTGTCTTTACTCTTTGCTATACTTTTTTTAAATTTTATGAATCCTATCTTTTATTCTTCTCTCCCTTTTTTATTTATATTTTTTTTTCACCGTTCATGTTTGTTTTTCTAATTTTCTTTCTCTTCTGTCTTTCTCTAAACCTATTTTATTTAATCTTTGCCTCTTTTTCTCCCTGTCCCCGCTCCCTCCCCCTCCCCTTTCTCTCTCTCTCGCTCTCTCTTTCTCTCCCTCTTTCTCTCTCTCATTTCATTCTGTTTGAAAATATAAAACTAATAAATTATGGTACTGTTTGTTTCTGTATTTTTCGCCTGCCTCCTATTCTCTCTGTCTATTTTTTATGTTTACATCCCCGAAGTGAAATTTCTGTGCTCTTTCACTATTTCACGACAAGACCTAAGTCCACGGCCAAGAAAATAGATGCTAATTGTAAGACTAAAAAAAAGTTATTACATTCGATTATTAAGAAAAAAAAAACACACACACACACTTAAAGGATAGCTATAAAAGATCCAAAAGGTCGTCCGTGTGTCTATGAATGTTATAAAACAAGGTCTTAAAAGAAATAGGCACACAACCTCATAATTGCGATACAAAAAAATATCAATTTAACATATTAGGGTATTACTTTTTAAGCTTCGTCAGTAATAACACAAAATTGTGCTTTCCGTCCAATATTCAACTCATAAAGAACTAATACACATTTTACATTTCCTTTCTTTCCAAAAAATTTACACCAGTGTATATTCTTACGGACGAAAAACACACTCTCTCTCTCCCTCTCTCTATCTCTCTCTCTCGCTCTCGCTCTCTCTTTCTCTCTCTTTTTCTAGAACTTCAAGGAACTAGCTATTTGGAATTGTCTCTTGTTACTTCAGGCATTTACACAATTTGGTTCTACTCAGTTAAGCATTTGATGTTTTATTCCTCTACTACTACTACTGCTACTACTACTACTACTACTACTACTACTACTACTACTACTACTACTACTACTACTACTACTACTACTACTACTACTACTACTACTACTACTACTACTACTACTACTACTACTACTACTACTACTACTACTACTACTACTACTACTACTACTACTACTACTACTACTACTACTACTACTACTACTACTACTACTACTACTACTACTACTACTACTACTACTACTACTACTACTACTACTACTACTACTACTACTACTACTACTACTACTACTACTACTACTACTACTACTACTACTACTACTACTACTACTACTACTACTACTACTACTACTACTACTACTACTACTACTATTACTACTACTACTACTACTACTACTACTACTACTACTACTACTACTACTACTACTACTACTACTACTACTACTACTACTACTACTACTACTACTACTACTACTACTACTACTACTACTACTACCAATTTTACCGTTACTTCTATTACTAACATCTGTAAAATGTCAACAAATTTGTTTAAAAATGTTTGACCTAAGCCAATGAATTTAATGTAAATTTGAGAAAGTGATATATGTCTTACTTAGAGTTATAGCTTGGAAATAGGCATCAATACTATGTCAATTGGTCCATTTCACTAGATTAACTTTAATGTTTGATATACATCATAAACAAATATGACACGAATTTTTCACGCGGACCTTTTTTGAACACATGTTTCTACCTTTTTCATAATATCTAGCTTTTTTTTAAATAGTATAACGAAAAAGTAGAAAGCAATATATATTACATCTTTGTGACACAATACTTAATTCTGGGGTAACAAATATTTGTTTCTGAAAATCACGGATATACCGGGATTCCTAGCCGTTTATATAAACAAATATATTCATTGCTTGGTTGTTTGACCTATTTGTCGGTCGGTTTTCCGGTTGGTTGGTTAGTTGGTCGGTTGGCCAGTTGGTTGGTTGGTCGGTCGATTGGCCAATTGGTTGTTTGACTTGTTGGTCGGTCGGTTGGCCGGTTGGTTTTTTAACTTGTTGGTCTGTCGGTTGGCTGGTTGGTTGTTTGACTTGTTGGTCGGTCGGTTGGCCGGTTGGTTGTTTGACTTATTGGTCGGTCGGTTGGCTGGTTGGTTGTTTGAAATGTTGGTCGGTCGGTTGGCCGGTTGGTTGTTTGACATGTTGGTCGGTCGGTTGGCCGGTTGGTTGTTTGACATGTTGGTCGGTCGGTTGACCAGTTGGTTGTTTGACATGTTAGTCGGTCGGTTGGCCGGTTGGTTGTTTGAAATGTTTGTCGGTCGGTTGACCGGTTGGTTGTTTGACTTGTTAGACGGTCGGTTGGCTGGTTCCTTGGTTGGTCGGTCGGTTGGCTGGTTGGTTTTTTGACTTGTTGGTCTGTCTGTTGGTTGTTTGACATGTTGGTCGGTCGGTTGGCCGGTTGCTTGGTTGGTCGATCGGTTGGCCAGTTGGTTGTTTGACATGTTGGTCGGTTGGTTGGCCGGTTGCTTGGTTGGTCGGTCTGTCGGTTGGTCTATCGCTCCATTTTCTTGGTTGGAGGGTCAGTTCGTTGGCCGGTGGTTGGCTGATTGGTCGTTTGGTTGCCTAGTTCACTTGCTGCTTATTTTTTGAATAAATGAATGGATGATTGATTCATAGATCGCTAGATCATAACTGATTGATTATGTTAGGTAAGCAAGTAATGAAGTGCATTGGTAATAAAACGTCGACCTTTGACAATAAATTTGGAATGGTTCAGTAGATATTTCAGATAATATAAAGTGTTCATTTCACATTTCTGTCCTTCTGTGTTACTTTCTCTGTGTCTGTCACTGTCTCTCTCAAAACACTCTTTCTCTCTGTCTCTCTCTTTCTCTCTCACTCTCTTAGTCGCTTTTTCCCTCCATCACATCCTCTCTCTCACTTTCTCTCTCACTCTCTCTCTTCCTTTCTCTCTCACTCTCTTTCACGCTCTAACCCTCTCTCCATCTCTCTCACTCTCAGCACTCTCTCCCTCCCTCTGTCTTCCTCTCTCTAACACTCTCTCACTCTCTCTCTTTTTCTCTTTCTTCCTGTATCTCTCACTCTCTCTTCCTCTCGCTCTTTCTTTCTCTCTTCTTCTCTCTCTCTCTCCTTTTCCCTATCCCTCTCTATCTTCCTCTATCTCTTTCTCTCTCCCTCTCTCTCCTTCTCTCTCTCCCTCTCCCATTCCCTCTTTCTCTATTTTTGCACCATTTCTTTTTTTGCGGTGTGCAGTTATTCATCTTCCAATTAACCATTAGAACTTCGGTGCACCATACCGTTGGATCTCTATTCGATGGACCTTATGTAATGAGCTCTCATTTTGATTTTTCTTTCCCTCTTAACTTTCTAAAATTTTGCGACACGTTTGCATTTGCTTGGATTGCTCTTCAAATCTTTGTGCGTTCAAAATAATTTTTTTTTCGAGAAATGAATATCATTAGTTTTCCAACAAAAATTAGTTTATTCCCTACCAAAACCTTTTTCTTGCAGCGAGGAAACAGCTATGATGCCCTCAGTGTCGACAATTCTGATCCTCGGTGTATTGCTGGCAGTGACAATCTGCTGCCAAGCGATTACCATGTGTTCCTATGATGCTAGCTTGTGTGGATTCAGGACAGAGAAGGGTGTGATCAGATTGAAGAAATACGCAGACAGATATTTCAGCAGCCTGGATCCTGCTAATCCTCATTTCAATTAAAAAACTTTTTTCTTTAATCAATAAAAAGGTTTTTAGAGCCTAAGTCTACTTCATCCCTGCCAGTAAATTCTCTTCGTGGTTATATTAATCCTTCCCCGTCATCTTTTTCTTTATTCTTCTTCTTGATTCTCTGGCCTCTACACAGTTGTTCTTAACGTCACAAGGGCAGGGAGTTGAGACAAAACGCGATTCTATTATAAAATCTTGTGACACAAGATAAACGTTTTTTTTTTATTTTCTAGCCGTGACAGGCTCGAGTAAATAGTATCTACAACATTGGCCATGAATGTCTCAAGTCAATTTTCTTAAGGGTAAAAAAATAGCGAAAAAGATGATAAAACATTTAAAACTTTTCTAGGAAAAAAGATTTCACGTTGTTTCAAAGAGGGGAGCAAAATAAAAGTTATGTGAACTTAAATACGTTTCCCCTACTAATTCTCTTAAAGACAAATCCATCATTACGCACTTGAAAAGGGCAGAAACACATTTGTACATGTACCAGAGGTTGATGAAAGCTTTCCAATAGTGTCATGTGAGGAATGAATTTTCTTTTAATGGAAGACGAACATATAAGGAATGCTAAGTTTTATTATAAAGAGAATAAAAATTATTTGTGAAGGAATTTGAAAGTGTAAATGGTAAGAGAGAAATTTAATAAGATGTAGATTTAGAGATTAGACCTAATGGTAAGGTCAATGAGCATGGTCCTGTACTTTTGGAAGTACAGTACTGTACGAAAATAACGGCAGATAAAATATCTAAGAGCCATTGCCGCCTTTTACTTCTAAATGAGAGGACATTGCAAGAGGTACTTAAGACGGAACTCTATTTACAGAATGGACTGGATTAGCATTGAAGTGTTTGTCTATTCTCCTATCCACGTGAAAGTGTTTGTCACGATTTAACTCTGATTTCCCGAAGCTTCTGTGATTAGTTTTAATTTTTTCGAATTTACTTTTACAATCTCAGATAAAGACGGCCTGATATTTGTCAGTCTACTGTCTATTCTAGACCCTATAAAAGTGAACTTCTTACCCTGATTTTTAATACGTAAATGGAGAAATTCCGATTCAATAGGTTTTGACGAAATAAAAGATATATTTAATTATTAGAATGGGTTTTTCGAAGACTGTAAGAGATAAGTTGACAACAGTGACAATATAGAAAAATATTGTTATGCAAATTCAAGGCTACTTATTGGTCCTGGGTAGCTTTTTACAACTGGGACTGAGAAGAACATTGACATCTAATTTAAAAAAAAAGTTTTCTTTCATTAAACGGAGGCTTCATAAGAATTTGCAGTGGGGAACTATACACAGACGGTCAGTAGTACTTTTGGTTTCCATCTTATTTAGACAATTAAGTAGACCAGAAGGTAACATCTTGAATTTCATGATTGAAAACAGCGAAAATAGATTTTTGGATGGACTGACAGAGTGGCTAAATATAGGACGAGTGACATATGCACTAGACAGGCCGAGGTATTCAAAATGCGATGAAAGTTATGCTGGCCTAAGAACACGGCACCTGGTTGATTGATTTATAGAGAAGGATGGCAGAAATTGAAAGAATGAAGTGCAGAGATCTGTATCTAAGTCGAAAGGCAAACAGTCTTAGAGTATCTGGCAAAAGTCTAACAACTATCCTCCAAAGTGTAAAGGATAAGCACTGTTTGCCTCAAGATCATGCATTTTGGACACAATCCTTTGAGCTACATGTCGATCATAAAGTTTCAAAGGGCTTATCATATTAATTTTCTCTTGATTGTCATTTTCCCCCCAGGAAATTCAATACATTTCGGTTTATATCCTAATCTGTACGTGCCATAAAAATTTTTTTGTAAAACATATGAAGTAAAATATCACTTAAATGATTTGTAACAAAATCATAAAAAAAATAAAATCTATGAAGTATAATATACCAAAAATCAATGTGAGGATATATCTATCTATCTATAAATAAACATATATATATATATATATATATATATATATATATATATATAGCTTAGTTAGTGATTAATTATTTTCCTGTTGGAATATGTGTTTAAACATATAATAGCATTAAAAGCTTTAATCAACCATTCATATCTGGTTAAATGTATTTAAAAGTAAAGTGAAGTTTTTATATGTTTTAAATGCATGTGAAATTCTCACTGCCCCTTTCAAAGAGAAAACGACCAATTTGTAATGAAAAGATCAACTTGATTTAACTGTATCAGTTTTGTCTCATTTCATTTTATGTGTAGTTTGTTTAAAAATTCTCTTCAATTGGCAGATGTCATAATGCATAAGTTCATAGAAAATTCTTTGTCCTAATTGCAGACCTTCATGGATTAGTGAATTTGCCTGGTGTTAAGCGACTGATATAACACCATATCTGTGGATGATTAGCCAGATATAAACTACATTGAACGAAGTCAGAGTTTCTATGCCACTTAATGTGTTTTTACTTCCCTCATCAGAAAGTGATTTGCTATGCTAACATTATTTGAAATTTTAAATCCAGTTCATTGTTTCATCTTTCAAATATGGCACAGTGACTTCTGATTTGAATTTAAAAGTGAAAGACCACACAGTCTGTAACAATTTTTATTGACCCTTTCAGGTTGAATCTCACCAGATTATATCAAAATTGTTTGCATGATAATCACTGTTAACCTAAATGCTTTATACTATCTATCTATATTTTTTTTATAAAATGTTCATAAAACGGTATAAATTTTGGAGCTATCAGGATTTATATACCAAATTCATGGGGTTTTAAGCCCCTCATGCTTTTCAGTGGTGTGGGTATGGATGTGGCTTTTTCGCAGCTCGTAAGATTGTAACTTGCACTTTCAATTTTTTGCTTTACAATTTTGTTAGAATTCTTCTATGAATCCTTTTTTTTGTATATGAACCTCTTTGTGAGAATAAATTGTCCGCTATCACACTCCCCTCTCCCCACCCTAAGAATCATTATTATGATCCAAATAACGAGGAACGAGCATACGTCTATCGAATGTATTAGATTTATACATCTGAAAAATAAGAATTATCAATCTTAGATTGACTTGGCAACATGAGCAGCCGTCATAATTGACTATAAACTGGTCGAGTGACAGAGGGGGGGGGGAGCATGGAGATATGATTCTCTGTGTGACATCTGAGTGAAACAGCCGTCATTATTGACTCTAAACTGGTCCAGTGACTGGAGGGGGTATGGAGGGAGAGTAGGGAGAATTGAATCTCTGTGTGCCTCTGAGTAAACCAGCCGTTATTATTGACTCTAAAATGGTCCAGTGACCGGGGGGGGGGTATGGAGGGAGAATAGGGAGATATGAATCTCTGTGTGACTCTGAGTAAACAAGCCGTCATTATTGGCTCTAAACTGGTCGAGTGACTGAGGGCTATGGAGGGAGAGTAGGGAGATATGATTCAATGTGTGATTCTTAGTGAAGCAGCCGTCATTATTGACTCTAAACTGGTCGAGTGATTGGGGGGTATGGAGGGAGAGTAGGGAGATATGATTCTATGTGTGATTCTGAGTGAAGCAGCCGTCATTATTGACTCTAAACTGGTCGAGTGACTGGGTGGGGGGTAGATGGAAAATAGAGAGAGGGTTTTTTTTGTGTGGTTCCGGATAAAGCAGTCGTCTTTATTGACTCTAAACTGGTCGAGTGACTGCGGGGTGGGATGGGGGGTTGAGGGAGAGTAGACAGAAGGTTTCTTTGTGTGGTTGCGGATAAAGCAATCGTCCTTATTGACTCTAAACTGCTCGAGTGGCAATGACTCTGAATGAAGTGAATAGTAGAAAGCAACTAAGATAGGGAGAATGATGGAGGTAAAGACAAACAAATTTCCATAAAGATGTTTGGAGAACGTGAGTGAGGGAGGTAAAGATTTTCAGACCAGTATAAAGATGTAAAATATGAAAGGAAGAAAATAATAGCAAAGATATGGACATTCAGAGAACCAGTTGGAAAAAAAGAATCTGAAGAGAGAAAGTGAAATAATCTGTAAATGAAGAAAGCAGTGACATTATAAGAGACATAACTATGGTCTCTCATTGCACGTCTCCACATGTTGTAATGTACTTTTAGTTTTCGCATGATGAAGTGAAGTCTTTGATATGGTTAATGCATTATTACAATGACGTTTGTTTAACGATTTCAAAATTTTAAATTTTTAATTATTTTTGTTGATTTTTTTTAATTTACGAGATTCAATCGAAAGGAAAAAAAAAAACGTTTGTAGATTGATAAACGTAGAATGAATTTCCGACAATCTTTCTTTTTCTTTGTT